>CAODLS012495354.1:0-41878 GCA_948243855.1 Flueggea neowawraea | reverse complement strand
TCAGTTCCACAATTTGGAGACTGGGACCAGAAGGGTACACTGCCGGACTATTCAATGGATTTTTCGAAAATCAGGGAAATGAGGAAGCAGAACAAGAGGGATTTGTCACGAGCCAGTCTTGGAAATGAAGAAGAGCTCGTTAATCCAACAGCCGACATGGCGAAAACCGATCATGGTGATCATCAACAACATCACAACTACCAGAGTCACCATCATCCCCCCAGTGTAAGATTCTTCACTAACTTTAATTAGAAAGTTTCATCAACATGATATTTCCAGTATAGTTTAAATCCATGGATGCATTAGTTGTGAATTAGTACGATATGATGATAAAGATGTCTGTAGGGTCCATGTGGTAGGGCTGGTGGGGGATTGCTGTGTTGTGTTATTAAACTTGGTGGGTGGCAACTACCAACACTAATTAATAGATTTTTACAAAGCTTAGTCTGCTTGGTTGTGGAGATTGCCACCCCTGACCACCAAAAAGAATTAAAAAAGTTATTTTAACAATTCTTTTTGGACTACACATCGGAACCAGTAAGTTTGACAAATCTTGGGCATTATTTAAATCATTAGTGTACTGTATTATTACTAGGAAAAGAAGAAGAAAAGATGCTTTATGGTTTTTTAATTGAACATGAATGAACTGGAAATCCACTTTGGGAAGGCAGTATAGATTTGTAACATAGTCCAAGAGATGCAATGCAACTTTCTTGTTGAATGCATTGTCCATAGTTTTACGCTTCAAATTGAAAACGTTTTCGCAAAGTTATTTTGGTCACACGGGTTCTAGAGGCTTAAACTAGGATACTGATTAACTTTTGTTTAAATAGTAGACAATCATTTCGAGGGTTAGTGTATTAACGATTTTTTTTTCTTATAATAGGTGTTTCCTTATTGATTTTTAGATATGCTATAGAAATTAAATAATGTTAGTCACCCTTATTTAAAATTGATTTACAAGGCAAAAACTATTGTCGAGAACTCGACAGAGGAAGGAATGAAAATAATGGAGGATCTCTTGGCTTTTGAGAAGCTTTAGTCATCAGACAATGGTTTCATGTGATCCTAGATTCGTATTGTTTGATCCAATGTAAGGAACATTTAAATTATAATTGAAGTGTAAGTTGATATTGTGTGACCATAGAGAAGTGTGCCTAATTTTCTATATACCTAGATAATAAGGAACTGCAAGTGGTGCACATGCTACAGAAGCTTTGAGCCATTAAAGATTGGGGTCCATCATGATCATTCAATATTTATAAAAATCATGTTGTGTTCTTATATTCTGATGAAATATGTTATTGATTTTATGTGGTGTTTGTTTTTGTTAACAGGCAAGACGGAGCATTTTCAGCTACTTCAACTGTTGTGTCAAAGCCTGAGGTTCAAGCTTAAACAACTGTAACGATAATGTAGTTAGGAGGTCGTCCCTTTCAATTGGACCCCTTTTTTTTCTTGCTTGTTTTGTTCCTTTTTTAATTTTCTTTTGGAATCTTGTAGCTTTGTGGCCCTCATTTTCAAGACTAATAAAACAAATGGGTGTATTTTGTAAAGTAGTGATGATTTCTTTGATTGATTGCTTCTGTACTTGACTCATTCCTCTGATTTAATGGTTTGTAAATTGTAATTAAGACATGGGACGATCAATTAGTATCACACCACTAAGGGTTTGATGCATCACAATTCTTTTTTGTTGTTAAATGAGAAATCTAAGGACATCATGATTGACAGCATCCATCAATTTTTCCCAAATTATTTTTAAATTTTCAGTTTAAATGCTAAACCAATCAAATCTTTAGTTTTTTTTAATAAACCAATGAGAAACCACTTCAATATTAAAACAATAACGATTTCTTTAATTAGAGTATGCACAGATAATTAGTATTTTATAGGGTTTCTTGCTAATTAGAGTATTAATGGGTAATTAGTATTAAATAAAAGATCTGAATACGTCAAACAAGTATTTAATATGGTAAAAGTAACTAAAGCCTGCACAAAAGAAACCAACAATCAACATCTTGATGTAGATAAAACCTGACTTTGATATTCACCAGGAATGAGCTAAAAATAAATTTTCTGCATTATTCCAACCAGTTATCCTAAATGAGTTCGATGCCATTCCAGGTCAACGTAGAAATGCACACATAAGAATAGGTCAACATATGAATATCATGCAAAAACAGCTCGACCAAATGCTTAAACCCTAAACCCCTTGGTTGGAAAAAAAACAGCTCGACCAAGAATAGCCTATCCATAAATTAAGCCTTGGCTAATGAACTCATCAAGATAGCTCCCTTAACTAGATTGCTTCTTGGAGCAGAAAACACGGTTTGTTGACATAACTGCTTCAATATTGATCATATTGCAGCAGTTTTCATTACCGCAAATATCATGATAATTGAGCAAAGTGATTTGCCCTAGGGTTGCCAAACCCACCTTGGAACCTTGAGATCCCGAATTCAAAGCGATGGGGAGGAGTTTGGGTAAATTAGGAAATGCCTCGACTGAGACCCCCATGTACCAAAAAAAAATATCATGACAATTGGCAAACAAAGAATAATTCTAAGAGAATTAAGAATAAATGTGTTCAAAAGATTCAAAGGATGACAGTTAAGTCCAATTCAAATATCTTGCACTGCAGCACATTGGAGACACGTGTATATAAATATGCAAGCATCTGGACAATCTTTTTCTGTAATAAAAAATTTCCCAACCAATATCAGAAGTCACCTGATTGGCAATGAAGAGAAGTGTCTAAAACTTCCAGCTATAATCACTGCATATCAAGACCAAGATGGGCATTGGCACCTGTTGAGGAGAAACTAATCTACCCTTTTATTTCTTTCTGAATATCCGATTGAGCAGTTCCTTGTTGAACCTGTTTACAGATAAAACAGAATCAGAATGTTAAAGAACACATAATGCAGTAGGTTTGTTTGGTAGTAACTATAAAATTTCAATATTTACTTCTACAGTGAGCTTAGATTTCTTCATATCAATTTCCCTATGAGCCTACATACTCTTATTGATGATTTGCGAAATGTGATCAATGGTTTTTAAAAACTAAAAGCTGTGCTTGTTTAAATGGTTATTTCGAAAAAAATGACACAAATGAACTAATATATTCACTTGGGAAAAGTGTACATCAGTTTTCCTTTCAATTATGCAAATGATTTAAGATTAAAATTCATGCTACTCCATCTACTACTTTTTGTTTAAATTGAGTAGGAAACAGAACGCAAGCAACGAACCATTGACCACCATAAGACATCAAAAGATGGGACATGCAAGTAGAGAAAATTCTCATCTGCAAATAACAACAACAAATAAAAGAAAATGAAGAGATGATATAATTTCAATTTCTAATAATTACCTTATGCCAAACCCCTCAGGCTCTTTCTCTATCAGATGCTTATGAGTTATTAGCTTTATTGCATCAAAGACAATGAAAATACAACGGCATGTTCTAGCATTCTGATAACCTGAATTAAAATGACATCAGTTTTTTGCATACAGAACAAAATGTGAAAAAATGGACATCTAGATAAAATAATTTCAAAATAATTGTGTTTCAACTATTAAAGAAAAACAATCATGACTTTCACCGGAGTGATTAGCCTTCATCCTCGTACATCCCTAATCAGTAACAACATTTAGAAGAAACAGCATGCTATTTATATGGAGAAAGGTTTTAAATGAATTCACATGAAAATAATAATGTTATTCTATACAAAAGGCATATGAATTTGTTTGCTTTAGAAAGTGCTTCAGCAGATGTTCGAAGATAATCATCTTCCCATTGTCCGAAGTATACAAACGTCAGAAGTATCCATCCTAATATATAGAGAACCTTTAGAACAACTTAGCATCAGTTGATTCTTCCCTGCTTAGTCGTACAGTGTAATAGTATCTCTATAAGCCAAAGTCAAAGCCAAAACTATAAACATCATTCTGATTAACTATTCTGTTTGCTTCAGAATCCACATCAAGTTCACAGTTGAAGTATTAAATGTGCATATTTACAATTAAAAACTATAAAGCTCGCACCTTTAGCGACAACCCCAGGTGGTGAGTATTGGCTTTGCTCTTTTGGGCCCATTCCTTCTGCAATGAAAAGTTTGATGAGTGGTCATAGTGTAAACAAAGTAAATTTTTGAGGAATTTTGGAAAATTTTGATTACCTTGTCCTCTACGTATTTGATTTTCTGCATTACTCTTCCCATCGCTGTTGAATATTACAGAAAGCTTGTTTCCTTAAATTTGAATGAACTTTCCTGGGATGATTTAAAGTGGCAGCCTGCAGGTCATACAATGGCAGACCAAGGGGGCGTTGAGGAAACTTGACTTTTATATTTGTAATAATATAACTATGGACACCAAGTTTCCTCTCAATGATTCATCAAGGGTGTAGATATATCAGGAACATAATCAGCATCTTTAGTTTGCAGGACTAAATCATCCAAAACTGAAAAAATATGTCCAGTTTTCAGATGTGTTCTGTCTCTTGCAATGAACACATGAACCTCATTACTAACTTCTATCCAACTATAGCCAGGTTCTGTTACTACACGATTAACATCCAGTTTTTCCCTAACTTCTTTGACATGCTGCCACATTCCTTTGGCTGCAAAGATGTTTGAGAGTAAAACATATGAACCACTATCACTTGGTTCAATTGAAATTGCTTTCTCTGCTGCATATTTCCCCAGATCAACATTATTAGACATTCTACATGCACTCAGCAAACATCTCCATATTGCTGCCGGTGGCTTTATCGCATCTTTTCTATGAACTCCTTCGCTTCATATAGTTTACCAGCACGTCCTAAAAGAGTAACAATGCATGAATAATGTTCTATTCCTGGTTCTATACCAAACTTGGGCATTAATTCGAAGTGATGAAGTCCTTCTGCTAACAGCCCTGCATGGCTACATGCTGAGAGAACACTTATGAATGAGATGTAGTTAGGTTTTATTCCGTCCTCTGACATGTTATCAAACATCTGAAGAGCTTTCTTAGCTTCTCCATGGTGTGCATATGTTGACATCATGGAATTCCAATAGGTAACATCTCTTTGGATTGCAGAACCAAATATCAAGCAAGTGTCGCCAAAGCTTCCACATTTAGCATACATGTCCATGAGGGAATTTGTCACAAATGGATCCAAATTTAGACCTATCTTGATGAGATGGCTATGTAATTGTTGCCCCAGTTGAAGTCTTGCTAGGTTACTGGCTGCTGTTAAAAGGGCAGCAAAAGTAAAATCATTTGGTTTCTGTTCTGATAACTGCAATTGAGAGTAGATTTTGAAAGCTTCTTCAATTTCAAGCTGTTGGGTGTCGCCAAAAAGCATTGCATTTCAAACTACTATATCTTTCTCATTCATCTGATGAAATAAAAGTCTTGCATCCGCAAGGCACGGACATTTTGAATAAACATCTATTAATGCACTGCCAGCAAATACTTCCAACAAGACACCAAACTTAATTATAAGAGCATGAATTTGTTTGCTCAACTCAAGAGCTGATAATGCAGCTGAAATACCAAGAAGGCTAAAAAATGTCAAAAGGCTTGGTGCAAACGTCCTAAGCCTCATTTCATGAAAAAGATTCAGAGCTTCATATAGTTTCTCCATTCTTGAATATCCTTCTATGATAGCATTATATGAGACCACATTATGATCAACCATATTATCAAAAACTCGTCTTGCATCAGTCATGCAATTGCATTTGGCATACATATCAATCAAACCATTTTGCTGAAAAGTATCATGCTCAAGATTAGCCTTTATGCTGTAAGCATGCACTTGTTTACCCTGTTCTAAAGCTTCTAATGCTCCACATGATTTGAGAATGATAGTGCATGCAAATCCATCTGCAATACAGCCCAATCTGTGCATCTTAATAAATAATTCACAGCTTCTCCATCCAAAGAATTCTGCATGTACCCAGCAATCATTGTAGTCCATGAAATAACATTTCTTTCCACCATAGAATCAAATACTCTTTTAGCCATTTTTATTTTACCACATTTTGTGTAAAAAACAATAAGCACAGTCGAAATGGAAACATCTAATACAATTCCCTTCCTCAATAAATGACCATGCACTTGCATGCCCCCTTCAACGAACACAAGTGCAGAACAAGCGCGCAAAACACTTGAAAGCACGTATCTGTCTATGGTGGAAAAACATTACTTTCTCTCGTTTGATCAAACAACCACAGTGCTACATCACTCCTCCCACATTTAACATTACCTGTTAAAATTGCAGTCCAAGTGACTGCATTTTTCACCATCAACCCATCAAAAACTAATCTTGCACCATCAATATCACCAATCTTAGCATAGAAATCAACCAAAGAAGAACCCACATGAACATCTTGATCAAAATTACCCTTAACAACATGAGCATGAACTTGTTCACCAATTAAGTTCCCACCCAATAGCGTACAAACACGAACGATACTCGCTAACATATACCGAGGACTCTGACTGCAACACCTCTTGAACTGCAAAAAAAACAAGAAAGATTCCTCGCAAAACCCATGTTGGGAATACATAGACACCATAGAAGACCACGAAATTAAGTTCCTTTCAGACATTCTATCGAACAATTCACGTGCATGATTCAAAAACCCGCTTTCCAGTACGCTTTAATCAGAAGATTGCTGATGAATGTATCAGATGCTAATCCGGAAACAACAACTTGGGCGTGGGTTTGTTAAGAATGTGAAAGGGGGTTGTTTTGAGGGGGCAGTTGTAAGAGAGTGGCCAAGTGGAGTTTCATGGTTTTGGGTTTATGAAGTGAAGAAGAGGGAAAATCTAGTGAGTGAAAGAGAACTGAGGATTGTAATGTTGAGAAAGATGAAGAAGTGTGTTGGTGATGGCGATTTATCTGGTGCGTGAATCGGTTGTAGCATCTCATATTTGGGAGGGAGTTCTGTTAAAATTTCCTGTTGCCTCTCAACGTTCCATTTTTTGTTGCTATAGCCTATAGGATGGAAAATAGCTTCCTACAACAACGTTCCGTTTTTCCTTTTGATCGGTTTTCAACGTTTCCTCGTCCTTATCAAGACGGAGGGTTCGTTTGACACGACAGTGTATATAATATAATTTGTACATTTTGTATGATTAATTTTAAAAAAGTTGTATTTTTTTTAATTTTTTATTATTTATTTATCACTAATCATTACAAAAATTATAAAATATACTATATATTCTATTTTCTCAAACAAACCCATAATATTAGAGTATATAATTTTGTGATAATAATTAGTTAATAATTGAAAATTCATAAATTAATTAATTTATTAAATGCATAATTTTGTAATTTTTTTCATAAAAGTGGATAAAAATCAAGGTTTAGAATATTAGCGGTTTCTTTATTCTACCGAATGTCTTTTCACTAGTATTTAAAGGCGTGAGAGATAATGGTAATATAAATAACTCTAATATATCCAGATTAATAAAAATAAAAAATAACTAGCACAATATTCTTGTTACAAAAGGTAAATTACAATATTTTTATTTAAATTAATAAATAATTTATTTTTTATTTAAAAATATTTTTAAAATTAGTATTTTAATAATAAAAGTCAAAAGTTTAGCAAATTAGGAGAGAAACTATAACTTATTAAATATTTAAAATTATTAATGAAATTTTATAATTTTATACATAATTTTTTCATAAATTAAATATTTTTATTTCTTATTCTTAGAGAAGTATATAGATTCATCAAAATAAAAGATTCTAATTCATATATTATAATATTAATCAAGAACACTAAATTAAACCAATATAACTAATATCATCTTAATTTGATTGAAAATATCGAATCACCATTAATTTTTATATATAATTCTCTCTTTCCAAAAAGACCAACACATTGATATTTAGCTAGTCCACTCTAAATCATCTGCTAATTACAAATTTATATATCAAATTTGAGAACTAGATTTTTAATCATAGTGTTAAATTATATAACTATTTTTATATGTAAAATAATATATATTAATTGAAATGTATATATTAATATACATATTAATTTGTTTTTGTTATATAATTATTGATTTTAGCTTTTTTTATATTATATTACAAAAAAAGAGATGATATTTGGAAGTGTCTTCATATGTCAATAAATTAAAACTTTACTTATCGAAACCTAAGAAAAACTCTCAAACTTCAAATATATATATATATATTAATTTAGCCATTTTTTATAAAGACATTAAGAATTTTTTTTTTTGATATTAGAATATTACTTGTCAAACAAATAAAAAAACACTTACATAAATTTAAAAAAATACCTAACTATTATACATATATTTATTTCTCCGTATCAAACCTATGGGTTTTTTTTCATTTTTTTTATTCATCTAAGAAGTCTACTTTCTATTTCTGAAGAACATTTCAAGATTAGGTTCTTCATGAATTTTCTCTTATTTGGTTTATAATTACCAACACCGTGACACTAAATTTCACCACATTTTAAGTTTTTTATGCATGAACTACTTAGAAAAATGAAATTTACACCTGATGAGGTTTGAATTAGAATTGAAAATCAATACTTCACAGAAGGAAACAGTTCATTGTCCTGTCTTACTGTTGTGAACTCAAAGCAGGTTAATTCATATTTGCTACACAACCCACTTCTGAAGAAGAGGATGTTAATGAAAGCATCTTTCAGTTAAAAAAGTTGTCTCCAACAGGCAACTTATATCTATTCAACGGCTCACAACGGCAAGTGCTGCTAAAGACACAATTTTCTACATTATTCCAACAAATAGTCCCAAACGAGTTCGGTTTCGTATCTCCATGGAAAAACACACATATGAGACAATCATGCAAAAACAACTCGACCGAGAATAGCATAGCTTATAAGTGAAGCCTGTGCTATTGAACTCATCAACGTCGATCTTTAAACTCGATTGCTCCTTGGTGTAAGAAATATGGTCTGTTGACGTGACTGCTTCCGGATTCCAGTGAATTCATTGGGGGATGGCAAGTAACAGAGCAAAGTGATCACACCTTTTTGATAATTTGCACAACATCCTCATCCTCAAGTTCATGTTCCTGAAGTATAAACATTTTATGCGTGCATATGTATGACCAACATGACAAAAACACGAAACCAGAAGATAAAATGAAGGCATGAAGGGAATGAAAACAGAAATAGATTCCAGAAAGTACCTTGCCAACCCTTTGAGGCTTATGTTTCACGCTTGATCCCCAAACAAGTGCACTGTATCACATTGTGGCAGTTTTCATCACCATAAATATCATAAATGATAAACGAGGAATAATTTTTTAAAAAAAAAGAGTGCTGGCCGGTAATAATTGTGTTCAAAAGGTTCTCAACATGACAGTTACGTCCAATTTGAATATCGTGCTACACACTGAGAAGGCATCAATAAAAACATGCAAGCATCTCTGCATAGATATTTACGTCATGAAGAAAAGGAAGAAGAGGCAATTCCAGATAATGACGAATTCCGTCTACAAACCAAATAGCTTGAAGAACTCTAAAACCCCATTAGTTAGTTTTGCGGCCAATGACCATGCGTTTTCAACAATATACTAATTAGCGTAAATACTTCATTGAACCAGCATGTTATGTTATTTGCAAAATTTATTCTGACCATAAGCAGACTCGTAAAATTTTTTAAGCGCACACACATATATGAACTGCAAGCAATAAAACTTCTCAAACGAATATTATTTAACAACACTTACTCTTTGAACTGTTTCATCATATCTTTGTGGATTCAATTGCAGAAGTCCTCCACTGTCCGCCTCTTGGATGACAGAATCACAGGGTCATCGTAGTCAGGATTCATCCCTTTTGGCTTTGTATATATACGAGTTAAATCCAGATATTCCCATATCTTCTCCAGTAAACCATCAAGGTTCCATTCAAGATGAGCACTGTGGAATTGCAAACAAAATCACCAACTCTTTTAAGACTTGTAATATAATTCTTTTAACAGATTCTTTTTGGTTTACAAAGAGACTTGAATCACAGGTCATGAAGAGGGAAAAAGTGCTACTCAACCACACTACTACTACTTCTTTCACTGCAATTAATTATTAACCATGCAGCATGCACTTAAAAAAGAAAAGTTACCATAGATTATCTGATGCCAACAAGGAAAACCATGATGAGAAAAGAAATTTTCTTGACAATATTGAATGAAAATAATTCCATATGAATATAATCACCGGCACAAACTATATATGATATATACTAGGTGATACCAATTGAAATCCAAAGAAACTGATTACAAATGTCGGCAGTAAAGGGCAAGCATCTAAATCTTCATGAATTAGGAATTAATAATAAATAACATGAAAAACAAGACAATGAGGTACAAGGATTGCTTCTAGAATAAGTAATGATAATGGCATTATTTAGAGTTAGGAAAAAAATTTGAAGTCCAGAGACCAGAAACACTGTAGGTTTTGAACGATACCATTATTGGATTTAACTACAGTTAGAAGAAACCAAAAGATTAACAAGCCAATGCAACAGTAGCACATCCTGCAGTTGCAGTTCTCACAAATCTTATCCCAAAATTTCACTTAAGATTAAAATAAGATAGCTGGAAGGGAAAAGCCAGATTTTTTTTATCTATATATCAAGTTTCAGAGAAAAACCAAAAAATCACCTGATTGGGCAATAACGAGGAAGTTTGTCTAAAATTTCCAGCTCTTCCAGAGTAATTTGATCAATCTTGTTCACAACATAGATGCAGGGCATGTATATCCGACTGCCTTCAATGACATCTATAAGGTCATCAGCAGTTGCATCATATCTCAGAGTAATATCTGCGTTGTGGATTCTGCATTCACTGCATATTGCCTTTACTGTATCAAGATCAAGATGAGTATTGGCAACTGTTGAGGTGAAATTAATCCCACCCTTATCTTTCTTTCTGAATGTCAGATTTGGTGGCTCCTTGTTTAGCCTGTTCACAAGACAACAGAACCAAAAAGTGTGACAAAAACATACTGCAACAGATTCATATAGTAATTACAATTTATTTTCCGTATAACCATTCTACAATTAACTCCAACTTTAATCAAAATGCATTTTTAAATATATTTGAAAACATCATCAATTGTTTTAAAACTTCAAAAGGAAAAAAAAAAGCAAAGGATGTAATTGTTCAACTGGTTATTTTGAAAAAAAATCCTTAAATGAACAAATTTATCCACTAGGGGAAAAAGTACATCTTTTTCCTTTCAATTACGCAAATGATTAAAGAGCATGTTCATGCTATGCAATGTACTTCTTTTAAGTATGAAAAAGAATACCAGAGAAGACCAATCAACCACCATACAACATCGACAAATGGCACATGTAAGTACAAGTAAAGAGAGAACTCTTATCTGCAAAGAGCATCAATAAATAAAAACTGCAGGGTCATATGAATTCAATTTCTATTAATTACCTTATGCTAAATCCCTCAAGCTCTTTCTCTATCAGACGCTTGTGAGTTATTGGCTTTATTGCATCAAGGACAATTAAAATACAATTGCAGGTTCTGGCAGTGCTGATAACCTGAATTAAAATGACATCAGTTTTTTGCATATAGGACAAAATGAAAAGGAATGGGCATCTAGATAAAGAAATGTCATCAAATATGAAACAAATTATCATGATGTTTCACCAAAGCATTTAGTCCTCATAGCTGTAAATCTCTCATCAGTCATGTCATTTACAAAGAATAGCATGCTGCTGTATTTCAGTGTGGTTAATCCCAGAAGAATATACTTCTATCTTATGTTCATATTCCAGAGGTATGTCTACATGGCTGGTAACAAGAAAACTGCTTAACTAAAAAAACTCAAAGAAAGCAACAGTTTTAAATGGCTTCATGCAAAAGTAACAGTTTTATTCTCTGTATAAGGCCTTTCAATTGTTTACTTAAAGTACTTCAGCAGACATCCAAAGATACTCCTTCCCATTGTCCAAACTCCAAGGGATACAAACATCTTAGCTACCTAGCGTAATACATATATAGAACCTGTAGAACAACTTAACATCAATAGATTACTGCCCTACTTGATCGAATAGTGTAATAGTATTGCTCTAAATCAAGTTTGAGCTGCAATAAGCGAACAATGCCAAAACTATGCACACCATTTAAATTTTATATTCTGTTTGCAACAGATTCCAAATTATACAAGTAAATGAACTTGCTAAAAGATCATTCATCATCACCAATCATCATCCACATTATATGTTTCTATTCCAGGAAAATTATAACTAAAAAGAGGAACACCAGGCTTCAATTTGGATTAATATACTAACATCCAAGAAAAACCCAAAAGAAGCCATAACTATAAGTTGTCTGGAAGAAATATGTAACTATACCTGTCTTCCTCGACCCTTTCCATCCTTAGCACCCTCAATAATACCAGGGAGATCTAGCAACTGCCAGCCATGATAGAAGCAATTATTATTTTCCTCAAAAACTAAATAAATCCATCAAAACACCATAAACATACACTGTGTAATTATTTAGAGAACTGGACCTATGAGGCTATGCTATGCCTACAAAGATGTACAACAACGTCTTGCTATGTCAAAAAGAACTAGCAAGTACTTAAAAGGTGACATTTTGACAAACAGGGGTGATGACAGTTAGACCATAACTGCAGGTGATGCCACTGCAATATGCCAATAAAGGAGATAATTTCTCACCTGAATTTTAGCTCCTCTATACATGATAACACCGGGGATACAAGTCAAGGTGGTAAATTCATACGAAGCAACCTACAATATATTCAAAACAAACACAACTTTAGTCTCCAATAACCACACACGACAACGTTCCAAACTTCCCAGCGTAAATGCATATTTCAACTCTCCATCCTAACTAAAACAAAACAAAAAAGATACAACAAATTTAAACGAAGCTCAAATCTTCAATCCAAAAGTAAGACAGACTCGCCTCAGAAAACGTCCCAGTCAACTTATTCAAAAGAGTGGATTTCCCAACAGAAGGGAAGCCGACTAAACCAACTCTAGCATCTCCACTTTTAGTGACATCAAACCCTTGGCCAGCCCATCACCTCCTTTAGTGGACGGCTCAAGCAGTTCTCTTCGCAGCTTCGCAAGCTTAGCCTAATATAAACAAACAACCACAAAATCCCACAACAGCAACAAAAACAGTTTCATTATTGAAGCATTACAACAATCGTTTTAACAATTAAAAAAAATTGTAAAGCCCGCACCTTTAGCAGCCCCAGATGGTGAGCAGTGGCCTTGTTCTTCTGGGTCCTTGCCATCTGCAATTAAATGTTTGATGAGTGTGGTTATGGTGTGAACGAAGTGAATTTTTGAGGGGTTTGGAGGGAATTATGATTAGCTCGTCCTCGATGTCTTTGATTTTCTGCATCACTGTCGCCATTGTTAATTAGGATTAGAGAAAGTTTGTGCCTTTGAATTTTTAAGGATTGTCTTGCGATGAATCGAAGTGGTGATATTGGCTTCTGTAACTACGTCTTTGTTGCAAGAAGAAGAAGAAGGCACGCGAAAGCGTGGAGGAGAGGTTTTAAAGGAGAAGTGAAACAAGTCCCTTTGATCATTGCGAGTTGGGCCTAACAAATAAACAGCATAAAGTCTAAAAATGACATTTTGGATCGAGACCAAACTCAACTCAACTCGTAATCGATTAAGTTTAGAATTAGATCCTGATACAAGCCCATACAAAATTGATCCAAAAAAGCCCATATATATATATATATATAGAGAGAGAGAGAGAGAGAGAGAGAGAGAGAGGGAGAATTATACACCAAACAAAAACCATTAGAGATATTTTTATTAAAATTGAGTATGTCACATAATAAAAACTATAAAGAGAAAAATTGTTATTGAGTATGTCACGTGTTAAATTTTACACTTAATTTGTTATATGTGTATATGATTCGCTTGTCCTTATCCAAAATATTGGCATGATCTAATTTACAGTTATAGTTACCATTAATATGTATAATTTGACTAAAAATTGAATTGATACATAACACTTGCATTATTGACTTAAAAGGCGGACTTAGTCAACATACTTAAGTTCTCTACACAGTTGCATGACATGATTTAAGACTATATGTCTCCACATATACAGTATATGATTCAATATTTAAAGTCTCCATAGTTCATAGTTTGCCAACTAGCCATCACATTATAGTTTCGATATTATATGTCTCTACAAAACATAGTACAGGACCCGGTTGAGACTTTTCACGTGCTAGCCAAACTTCAAAATAAAGTCGGAATTGCAATTGCATTAATTTGTATCGTTACATATTGTGTGATAATAATATGATGTATATGCTAATTGTTGTAGATATATCGATTAAAATTTTTCTCACTAAGCAATGACTTATATAAAGTGCTATTGTTTTTCTAGGATTTTAATATTATACAATTTTGGGAGTTGATCAAGCGTGAAGCTAATTAACTTGTATACATGAAGCACAAGTCATCCAACTGGGTCTCAAGCTCTCTCTCCATTACATCATGTTATTATTGTACATATAGTTTTGAGATAATATTTTGAACGTTACCTAAACTTTTATTTAACTTGTTTATATGTTTTGCGCAAAAATAAATTTTCTTATGTATATTTAAAAATACATGATCTATATTAATGTACGTTCTTATAATTATAATCACATATATTAGTATGGTTATATGATCGGGAAGGGTGTAACACTGGCGGCTAGGCGACGTTCTTTTTCCAATGACCGTGAAATAAGCCAATGGAACTTTGACTACTTTTCTTCCTTTTTTTTAGAAAATAAGTTAATGAGAGAGAAGTCTGCAAGAAAATTTCTTAGATTTTACTTTTCAAGAAATAGAGCGTTTGAACTAAATAAGGGCTAAGTGCTGAATGTTAAAAGTGTTATGTGTTTGTGATAATTGTTTGGTTTTGATTGAGGATTAAGTATTAAAAAATATAATTTTTGTAAATAAATAAAAAATGGAACATAAATTGACCATATAAAAAGCACTTAATAGTGACATGACCAGATAAGAAGGAATTTGATCACATCTCAGACACTTTATGGGTTTGCAACCATGCACATAAGTAAGAGTAAAAAAGATAATATGATAACCTAAAATTTTAAGTTAAGGTTTTTGACTTATTAAATTAAGTGTTTTTTGACTTAATTCCCTTTAATTTGTTGATTATTTTGGCAAAATGGTTGATCTAACCTAACTAATATTATTACTTTGATTTAAAAAATATATTTATTTCATATAATTAACTCTATTTTCCAATAGCTATTTTTTTAATTTTCTAAAAGAAATATAGAAGATATTAGATTTACAACATATTGGCTTATCATATTGCATATTCAGCATATTGTGATTCTAAAAAAATATGTTAGTCTTTTTACTTTTTCTCTATATAATTTGTTAATTTATAATCTATATTCGCTACCCAAGCTCTATCTATCAAACCAAATATTCTTAGTACATTTCTAATGCATACAACTCATTCAGAGTTTTATAAACTATTATATCAATAATTCACTATCTCTCTCTAATCTACATTAAAAAAGTTAAACAATAAATAAAAACAAAAAAATACAGACAAAAATTAAAAATATAAAGTGGACCCTGTCATGTGATTCGTTTTATGGAGAAGAAACGCATCATTGACATGGCAAAAAGAGGATATGGCTGATCAATTATAAATATATGTACTATGTGGCATTGTTGAGGATTGAGAGAGCCAACTCTTCAATATCATCAGATGCTATGTAAACCCACCAATTCTCTTACCATTTAACAATCGCAACCCATCATGAATGAGTGCATTATTTATATATATTTCTCTTTTTTTAAAAGAGATATATGGTAGTTTCACGTTTCAAAGACCAAGTTTAGGGGTTTCAATTTATTAGTAGACTAGATTCAAACTCTAACATAAAAGACATTTTCCGTACTTACCTAAGGTGGTTCATCATTTTCATTGGAAAATTGAGGTAGACCATCATCTTTCAATGTTGGTCCATTAAGAACAATCTTTAATTTATTTAATTACGTTTATTATAGTTTTAACTCATATTCTCGTACAACACAAGGTTACACTTTACTACGCAGTACATCGTTAGTTATTGAACTGCCATTTAAGTATGTTTAATTAGTTATTGAGTGAAAAAAAAAGTTATTATGTACTATATATCAAATCCTTTTCCTTTTATTAAATCGATGCACAGAAATTGTCAAACTTTTTCTTGTGGCCGTTATGCTTAATTTTTCCATTCAAATTATTTGGAATTTAAACTGAAAATAAGAGTTGTGAGTATAAATAAGCAAAACTATTCAAAACCATTATTTTGGGGGAAAACCCAATAAAGATGGTTAGAACATAAAATTGCAATGACAATCATAGTATTCAGTTTGGCTGGATTATTACAATCGAACTCAGTTTTTTTTTCTTAAAGAAGATTTACAATCGAACTCAGAAGGATATCATTTTTCTATGAGAAAAAAAGAATCAACTGAATGGAATTTGATTGAATAAATTGACATGAACTGTTAGTTATTGATAGTTATGCGATGGTGGTTGGTGTGGCTTGAGAAGTTGTTGGACACTTTCCTACTCCAAACCCTGTGGCCACTTCATTTATGCTTGACTCCCAGTCCAACCACTCCCCTTTGAAAACAAAAGTAAATTTTGGCTTACTTTTAAGTTTTAATCAAATCGATTCACTAAGCTATGAATCGATTGTTACTTTTCCATTTAATGAACTATGTTTTCAATCAAATTTCCCCGAGATTGAACTTAATTTCATCTCAAAAAGACATGTTACAACGGATAATTGGCCTTCTTTTTCAAATACAAGGGATCTTTTATACCTAAACAATGTGACAAGCTTTTATAATCTCACAAGACTATCACTCTCAAAGTAAAAACTGTGAAAACCATATTAAATTAAAATTAATTCCATCGTGTGAAGATAGATTTAAAACTCCAGTTGCATGAAAGTCTAATTCATGAACCAGATTTCGAAAACACCCTAATTGACGTTTGAGAAAAAAAGCCCGACATTATAATAAAGTGGTTATGATAACCTCTTGCAATTAAATTGGGTATAACTTTATTTTAAATGGGACCTTATGAAAGGAGAATTAAGTTAAATATTCCACTCTAAAATACACTTTATGGCAGAAGGATTATCCTAATTTTAAACACAAGAGACACTTTATGCCTAGGCCATGTAAGACACATTTATGCTTTAAGATCTCTTTCTAAGTGGTAATCCTGCCAAAAAAAAATTAATTGGAAGCTCATTTAATGAACACAAACTTAAAAGCTCGAACAGATAACAGATTAAAAGTTCAGTAGATGAACCAAATTTAAAAGATCAACTAGATGAAAGCGCTTAGTTGAAACTTCAGAAAAGAGATTCAATATTGCACTAAAATGTCTTTGAAACCATTTTTAAATATGGTTTAATTGCACCTCAATAGACACTTATGAAGAAAGGGTTGCCCCTAACTCTTAAATAGAAGATACTTTTTTTTTACTAGAAAAAGGGAAGTCGGGGACGACCAATAGTAACATTTATCTGCTGGACGTTAATAGAAGATACCTTTTATACTTAGATAATGTGCAACACTTCATACCATAGTTACATATCAACATCAACTAATTCAAATGTCTGAGCTATGCTTCAAGAAATAAAAAATGTTTGGCCGCATTTCATATGTCTCATTTGTTATTCGTGTAAAAAAAATGACTACTACTGTTTTAGTATTGACTAAATAAATTAATAGTCATTTATTATTAATTTAACAATTAATGGCTTGTAAATTAATTAATATGTATTGTTTTTTATAAATTAAAAAACTAAAAAAATTAGAAAAATGACAAAAACCAACAAAAACAATTAACCTATTGACTCTTCCTATGCCATCCTTGTTCGGCATGTATATAATATATATGATATGATTTTTTTGTTTATTCTAAATTTTTAGACTGAATATGAATTACAATAATAATTTAAAAATGAAAGACTACTTTTAAATGAATAACTGAAAATTTATTTACCCTACAATTCGCAATCCTTGTAAATTAGAAACCAATATAATATTTGTATATAGTGCATGTTTAATGCAATTTATCGCCCATCTGAGTGGACACTGCACAGCATGTTTAATTAGGCTTGGATTTGCCATGTCATTTTGCAAGAATTATTGCCAATATGAGCGCACAACATGTACGTTTTCTTTGTTTTGTGTCTTGTCGGTCCTGTAATGTAATCACGGTATCTCTTCACAAGTAAGAAAATTAATAAAATAATAAGATATCGGCTTTTTTAAAAAAAAAATTAGGTGTGCTAAACATCCAGGTGTGAGAAAGTCTATGTAGTTACCACTTACCACATACACACGCACGTGACACATAAAGACAGAAAAGAATAGATCCATAAAGAGTGCCCGGGTTATGTTAGCTCTTGCCCCCACCTTGGATTGTCCCCGAAACCTAGACATGTGACTGAAATTGAGCCGGTTAAAATTGAAACTGTGGAGTACATAGTATAAAACATATGGTTTATAGGTTAGTTATGGTTTAAGGGTTTTGAAAACCATTGAATTGTTGGTTTTATATGGTTTGGAATTGGCGGTTCAACCGCTTTTTTTTTCCCTTTTTTTATCTTCTATAAATACCACTCATTCTCAACAATTTCTCTTCCACACCAATTCTCTCAATCTCCTCTACACTCTCTTTCTCTCTCAATTTTCTGATTTTGCTCTTATTAATTGTAATAAATCGAAAGATAGATTGTAAAGTAGATTGTAATATTAGTCTTTTATTAAATTACATAATCAAAAAGTAAATAAATTAATACGCTTTAAAAAATTGCTAATAGTTGAATGGCAATATGCATAAGCCAATATACAAACACAATCAAATAACAATGAAGTAAAATATCGTCAAAAAATTCTTGTCTACACTTGGTGTATGACTCTATTCATATACCAAACCAATCAAAAAATGACATACAGATAATTGGACCCACTCTGACTTATGTTTCAAAGAAGACATACAGATAATTGGACCTACTATGTTCCATGTTCGAAGGAAAATGTCATTTTTTGATTGATTTAACGTATGGACAGAGTCATACACTAAATGTAAATAAGAATTTTCAAATATCATCGTATGGCTATTGATATGTTGTTTACGTTTCAAGTATCGTGCTATGGTCACATCCTCTTAAGTTAAGTCCCAATTCTCCTATTATTGGTCGGCTTTTGCCAAATTTTATATATTTGGCTCTTTAAAAAAGCTTACAGTATAACAATAAATCACAATATTTTAGAGATCAAAGCTTTTATTTTCAAAGTATAAAATATCTTTAAAAATGATAGAGACAAACAAAATAGTATATTATTTTTTAATAGATAACAGAATAACAATAAATCACAATATTAAGATACAAATATTATGAATTTAATAATATAAAAATTTTACTGTGCCTGTTATAATCTAACTTAGTTAAGACCCAAAAGACTCATAAAAACTCTTTAAGTCCAATGTTCTAAAGCCTAAGTAAGAGCACCACATTTTCGAAAATATTCTCCTACAGACAGATAATAAACGTATTTTCTCTATAGATGATCAAAGTACAATTAATAAAAGATCATATGAGACTTGAATACTCCACTTGCTTTGCAAAATTAAAACAACGAGAGTAATTACGAGGTTTTTAAAATACAAGGATCCAAAAGTTAGTTTCGCCTAACCTCAGGGATAAAGTATTTAATTTCCCTATTATTATAAAAAAATATATTAAATTTTGGCCTTTTTCTATTAAACTTACTAAATATACATTCTACCCCATTAAAGCTTGAATCTATTAACAATTGCCACTAACATACTATCCTCTTTTTTTTTTCTTTTTTTTAAAAAGATAAGGATAGACTAAAATTTAAAAAAAAAATTATTTTCCTCTTACTTTTTTAATAATTGAACTTAAAATATACAATTATAAATATTAGTTGATTATTCATCTTATCTACTCTTGAGGGCCCACTAACAAAATACCCTTAAAATCTTATAAAATTATTTTTTTAGACTAATATATAATTGTTTTTACTTCAACTTTGTAGTGAAAAGTTGTTGTGGCTATAGCATAAGTCACGCGGCAGTTTCGGGTTGAAGGCCACCTACCATCATAATCATATAATAAAAAAAGGCAATTAGTACCATAATCTTCTCCCCCACCGGCCCTTGCCACATGAAAGAAATGTTTGCTTACCACACCAACCTCAACAAAGAATGTTAAAAAAATGAAATAAAAAAATATAATATTTTTATTAATTATTAGTAGGGTTTATTTAGAGAGTGGCATATTTTTATCAGTAAAATATAAAATATACAAGAGGTTAAAAAAATACATGATATATTTTTTCATGAAAATATAATACCATTCATTTTTAGTATGAAATAGATTACAAAATAATTAAATTATAAAACAATAAAGCAAAAATATTACATCTGTTTTATGTATTTTATTTTAATAGGTTGAATAATAGACAACAAATATAAATTGTAAATTGATGAATTTTATAATTACACGTTTTTATAATTATAATATGTTAAATATATCATTTGTTACGCAGAATTATGAATATTAAAACCACTTAATACAAGTGATTAAAAAAAAACTATTAGGCCCCTACTCCTTGAGTTGAGACCTGTCTACTAAAAACAAAGCACAACAAAATCTTTTTTGTCCAAAATTTTTTCCCCCATGAAAGTACTGTAATAAAATCTCGAAAACAAGTATAACAATAATATTAAATAGATAAGGTGAGGTGTTGCTACGTAGGCACATGGGCTCAGCCTAGTCACAGTCTTATCCTCTGGAAATTAATAAGACACCACACCAAAACCGTATATGTGTGAAATACTTTTTTCTTTTTTAGAGGATGTATCGGCGTTGAGAAAGGACAAGGTACATGGTTAACTTGATTTTTGGGGTGCACCGTAACTTGCGGTACCAAAATCATGGCAACCGGTCATCTATTAAGTCGACTGTGCTGTCTTAAAAAATTACGAATGTGAATATGTAGGTCGGTTAGAATCTTAATTACATAGTCGCAGCCCGGTAACCTAATTAGTAGAACATTTCAGATAGATGTATGCATTCCAACTTCGAGTTAAGTGACATGCATACATGTATTTAATGATTTCTCATATTAAATTAAGGTTTGATAAAAAAAATCTTAATTACATATCGTTTTAACACTATGTTTGACATTCAACTAACTGATTTAGTCAGTTCATTTTTAAATTTCAATGGCACGTTGAGTCGAAATCTTTTGTTATCTACAGTATTCCCCCCTAATCTAGTGTTGCTTTTCAGATTTCAATCAAACAAAATAAACCATTTTAATCTATTTATTCAATTTATTTGCAAGACACAATGAATGAAGTTCATAACATATTCTATAGATATAGATATAAGCACTCTTCAAAATTGCAAAAACATATCTATCTACCTTTTTTCTTTCTTATTCATCAAAATATATCCTACTAAATTATTAAAAACTATAATCCGCACAATGCACGGGTCTATATATTAGTAAAATCTCAAAAACAACAGAGGACTTATTTAGTATTATAATATATATCATATAATATTTTATAATAATTAATAATAAATTAATAAAAAAAAATAAAAAATAATATTTATTTTATATATTATATACTCTATTAAATATGTTATATATTATTATTAACAAATAAATCTGATATAATATTACTAAATAGAGAAGGTGAGGTGTTGCCGCGTAGGCGCATGGGCTCAGCTTGGTCACAGTCTTGTCCACTGGATATAAAACGACACCACACCAAAATGATGCAGAGATGAAATGAAATACTACAAGGTTTTTATGTACGCACAGATGTATGGCTATGCCTATCAGTATACTATAAGTCTTTGGTACCAATTTTTTATTCCAATTTTTCCGGGAATTAACAAACACTACCTTAAGAGATTGCCCAACAGTTAAAGTAAATGGTAATCCTCACATCACCAAATATAATAAAATGATAATAACAATATATTTTTTTAATACCTAGACAAAATTCAATCTCTAACTCGCACAAATTTTGAATTTTTTATACTAAACTTCAATTACTATTATTAATAATGTAAATTTTTATTACTTGCAAATTGTTGATCATACGCATAATTGTACAGATAAAAAAAATTTGCTCTGCAGAGAATTTTTTTTTTAATTTTATAAGTTCTGCAGATAAGTTTAGATGAGGATTTTTTTGAAACAAAAGTTTAATAAATGAGAAATTAAATCCCAATAATAGTTTATAAAAATACTTATAGATTTCAAAGTGCGGATTATGTGTATAGAACAGAACCCATGAGGTCCCTGAGGTTTAATGGTATTTCTAATTAAGTTCTATTCTTTTGTCAATTTCGACGAAACCCAACTTCAGATAACCCAATCATAACATCAAAAACAAGAGTTAATTATGTCAATTGTCTAAATTAAAATTATTTTTTTTAAAAAAATAAGATTTCTTAATTATTAAAATATTAATATTTTTAATATTCAGTTATTCAAATATTATTTTTAATTATTTACTTGAAAAATATTAAATTAGATCAAATCGTCTTATTTTATCAATTTTTTTCTTTTTCATCATTTTTCTCCTCTCGCTCTCTCTCTTCGTCTCTCACCCTCTTTCTCAAACAAACCCTAACCCCTGTTCTCTCTCCTATCTACCTTGAAACCCTAGCCGACCGCTCCCTCGCCTCGTTTTTTCTACCGCTTCTCTCACATGCTTTGTTTCTCTCTCTCTCTTTCTCTCTCGTTTTCGTCTCTCATTTGTCCCTCCCTCCTCACCTCTCTTCTCTCTCTGTTTTGATCTCGGTGGTTCCTCCCCTTTGATATCCGCTCGCTTTGGATCTCCGCCATGCTCGACTGAAACTCCACCGCTCGATTTGATCTCTACTCGGTTCGATATCGTCGTCCTCCGTCACTGTCTTCTCTCGCACTTCAAAACTGTGACGGCATAACATAAGCGACAGTGATAACAAACCTGGTGGAGTCGATCTGACAGACACAACAAAGTTGAAGAGAGGCGGCGACGATCGACAAAGACATCTAAGGCGGCAAAAAATCCTAACGGAATAGACAAAGACGAAGGGCTCAAATCTGGAAAATTTTATTTAGAAAAAGTGTCTTTTCAATCTCCAATATTTTCATAAATTGTCGGAGTAGTCCCTAACAAAGCATAATTAATTTTTCATAAATTATAAGTTTCCAACCTTAGCCTTTTTTATTTTTTTAAAAATATTTTATAAAAATATTTTATAAAAATAAAAAAAGATTTAATTTTCTTTGTTTAGGTTGTTTTATTGATTTGGTTAATATTTTTGAATTATACTGGTTTTATGTAGGAATTGATATATTTAGAGACTTACAGAAACATTTTAGAGACGTTTGTAAACCACTAGACATCAAGTTAATTTGTGTTAAATACAATAAAAAATAATATATAAATAATTAAATTTAATTTAATTATGGATACATTTAGAGACATATGGATACAACAAAAAAATTGTAAAAATTGT
Source organism: Flueggea neowawraea (assembly GCA_948243855.1). Classification (NCBI taxonomy): domain Eukaryota; kingdom Viridiplantae; phylum Streptophyta; class Magnoliopsida; order Malpighiales; family Phyllanthaceae; genus Flueggea; species Flueggea neowawraea. Next base: position 18,243 of record CAODLS012495354.1, on the reverse strand, counting down.
ATAAGAACTTTTGATTTGGAGACATTTGATCTACAAAAATTGTGATATAAAGGCATTTGAATATATTTTGGAGAATATTGACAAAAATTATAAAAATTATATTAAAAATTATAATTTGAAGGCATTTAATTAAAAAAATTACATCAAAAATTTATTTAATCGAATTTTATATAAAAAAATTGTGATTTTGAGACATTAGATACATATGGATATATTTGGATACCACATGATATATTCTGAAAGATCAGATTTTTTTCTCTCTTAGAATTTATTTTTTTCCTCAAAAGATCAATTTCTCACTAAAATATCACGATTTTTTGCAAAAATTTCTCAAATTCTCGGTTAATTTCTCAGTCAATTAAAAATTTAATATTTTTGTAAGATGTTTCAATTTTGTTTCTATATATCGACATGAGTTTAGTATATAGTAAAAGTCTAATTCTAACTTTTAATTTAATATAAATGTTAAATTTTCCGTAGGAAAACAAACCTGCCAATCCAACCGCACACGACAACAGAAAAGCCCGCTCCATAATCGCAAAACAAATGTGAAACAAACATAAAGATGGAAACCCACGCAAATAAAAATTACTATGCCTTCTTTTTGCCCTTTTTTGTCTTACTCTTTCCAAAGTAGAAGTGTGAGTCTGTAATTTAAAGTTGACGGGTGATTTTGGACGCATCTTTGAAGTCATGACTAGGGTGGACAATTTTTGACATGATACAACTACACAACGATATGAATTTAGTATAAACGAGTTTGTTTTGTTAAAGCTTAGAATTCCAAGCTCTATAATAGTATCTAATCAAGGACTTTTTGATTTGTTCAGTAACTTTTGTTTAAGCATTCTCCCAAATCCTATATTTGACGCGTCCATAAGGAAGGTTATGAACTCTCATTTTAATGATTTGGACAATTTTTATATGTTCATCTGTTCAAGATTTAGGATTTTTTTTAAGTCCATTATAGAGAGGTTGACACAAGATTCTAATACTTTTAAAGAAATTAACAACACCAAAAATCTTAACAATTGATCTTTATCTTTTATTTCATCTAAAAATTTAGAAGTCAATTTTAAAACTCTTGAAATTTGAGAAATATTATTTTGACAAATTTCATGACCCAAAAATCTGATTTTTGTTTGACGAAGTTTCATTTTAAGGAAAAAAACCACTAATCTATTTTATTTTATGATATTACAAAATTTTTGTCTGTTACAAAATGATGTGAAAATGATTCTAAAAATATTAAAACATAAAAATAATAGAAAATGCCATTTTGAAATTTAGAAGGTGTCCCTCAGCTCAACTGGTATGAATAAAAGCGTTGGTGTAGTTATACTGTTATGGCTTCCACGTATACATACGAGCACGTGATTGTATGTCTATGTTATTATACAGTGGAAGAGTAAGTACCGAACGTGTGGGAGTACCAACCCATCCCACCACTTCGCTTACCAGAACCCAACCGCCGCTTTATATTGAAACTCAAACCAGTCATCTCTGTATCAATTACCAGCCTCATTCGTCGCTTCCTTTTTAAGCTTTCTGGGTTCAATCTCTGGTAAGTTTCATTATTTTGCAAGTTTCATCTTTTCTTCTTTATTTCTACAATGTTTGATTATTCGAAATATTAATATTTTTAATCTTGAAAATGTTGAAAAGCCTGTTGTTTTCTCTTTCGCAGGCAAGTTTCATGACCTGGGTATTAATTTTAATTGGTTTTGGTGGTCAAGATCGAGATTTTTTGTTTTGTAGATTTCGTGATGGAGGCAAATATGGCTCAAACGGTGCAACTTTCTGCTACATGGGTCGATTCGGTGAATTCCTCGAGTAGACCGACCGTTTTGGTTCGGCTTTCAAGGAGGATGAAGGCGCAGGAGAGGCTGCAAGTGCTTTTTTCAGCTCAGGTGCAGCCTGTAAAAAATAGAAGTCGAAATAGATCGGTTTCATTGGAAGTTTCGTCTTGTTATAAGAATTTTACTGGTAATTAATGCTGATATTCAGTCATTCTTGTTTTACATTTGTGGTTGTTGGTGTTGTTTTTTGGTGGATTTTTTTTAAAAGATTAGCTTATTGATTGGAGTACAGGAAATATATTCTGACGTACAATAATTTGGGTTGTTGTTTAACTTTAGTAGCGGGTCCAGTTTTGTGTCTGTGCTTATTGGAGATTATGGTGGGTAGTTAGATCTTCTCTTATTTGGATTTGATTGATTATGTTGGATTTAACTTTCATCTATTTACTGGCTAAAATAGCTATTGGGTTGTTGGTAGTATTGTGATTTTTCTGTGATGAAAAAATGGTTTAGAAAATTTATTTATATCTTCACTCAATTTCCTTCTTTTTGTCTTGCTTCATATTTGCTTTTCTTCCATTGTTTTAATGCTTCCTTCTTCACGAAATATGAGAAGAGCAAACAAATGTATTAGAAATACAATCCAGTTGGTGATGTTATTGCTGTTGGCACTGGCATTGACTTGCTGTCTTTTGTTTCCCTGTGCTTCTTGGACATTGAGAGTGTTTTTATTTTATTTATTTATTTATTTATTTTTAAAACTTGTGTAGCTCCAATCTTGGAAACTAGAAGTGTTTATGCTCCTTCTGATGAAGCTTTAATTTTGAAGGTATGAAACCTTGAATTTTGTACTTTCTAGTTCAGTTAACATGAAGTTTGCAATACAATTTTTATGTGCTTCTTACACCTTTTCTTTTTCCATTTCTTTCTTACTGAGTTTGACGTAATGTGCAGAACAAGTCACACGAGATCGAGCCTTATTTAAGTGGAAGATGTATATATCTTGTTGGTTAGTTATAATTATATTAATCTTCTATTTTCTGTTAGAATAATCTGGTAGTTAGCTAATTGAATGTGAAATGCAGGAATGATGGGTTCTGGTAAAACTACTGTGGGCAGGGTTCTTGCCCAAGTGCTTGGCTATTCTTTCTGTGACAGGTTGATATGCATGAGCTATCGCTGTACTTTAATTGGGTTTTTATGATAAAATATTTGCTGTTCTGACAAATAAAGAGGAAAAATATTGTGCTTCAGTCAGATCATGATTGGCAATTCCTTCTCACTGCTTGCACTGTCTTGGAAGGTTCATTCAGAGCCTTAAGCATGACAAGTACCAATTTAGTTTTTAAGAGTACTTCATAAATTTGAGTATTGGTTTGTGCACAGTTGTGTTTCACCATTCAAAGGATTGCGATCTATGTATTATGATCTTCTCATTAAAAGTTTTTGACTCCAGAAATGCCATGGCCATATGCATATGTTCTGTCAAATGCAGATTATCCATTTGAACTGCTCTTTTGATTTCTGTGAGTAATCTGTGCTCTTTTTCCTGTTTTTCTTGGATTCTCCAGTGACTCATTGATTGAGGATGAAATGGATGGAACTTCAGTGGCTGAAATTTTTAGGCTTTATGGAGAGGGTTTCTTTCGAGATAAAGAGGTATGTCAGAAAATATGGCATTTTGATCTCCAGCTCCAATTTCCAGTTAAGCTAGTTTCAGCAGGTGATTTTGAAGTCCTTTTGTAATTTGCTACGAAATGGGAATGGTTGGTTTTGAGCTATCTAATTATTTGCGTGTTTGTGATTGGGCTTTAAAACTCATTATAATCTTTCCTTTCAGACTGAGGTATTACGGAAATTGTCCATAATGCATCGTCTTGTTGTTTCTACTGGTGGAGGTGCAGTTGTACGGCCCGTCAACTGGTATGATACTGTGGTATTGCCTACTGAAAAGAGTTGTTAATTTTATTTGCTTTGTTATTTCTTTTGTGGGTTTTTACCATGGTATGGTTTTAATACATAAATCGGCTTGGTTCATCAGGAAACACATGCATAAGGGGATTAGTGTCTGGCTAGATGTACCTTTGGAGGCCTTGGCGCAGAGAATTGCAGCTGTGGGTACTGCTTCTCGCCCACTTTTGCATCATGAATCGGCGGGTGATGCATATTCTAAGGTAGCCTGCGTTTTACCGTTGCAGCTTACTTGTTTATACTTTCTAAGGTGCATCTTTGATGGGAATTGGATTTGTACTCTCAAATTGGTTTTGACTTTTGAAATTTTGGTCCAGGCTCTGAGGTGTCTATCCACACTTTTTGAAGAGAGAGGTGAATCATATGCAAATGCCAATGCTAGAGTTTCTCTGGAAAGTATGAAATTCTAACCTGTTCACCAATGTCGCTGTTGTGATAATTTTTCCGATTTTGTTATAGTTTAACACTTACCCGAAATTTGCCATTGTGACTCTTCATGATCAATTGATCAAGATGATTTCCAAAATGCAGATATTGCGGCTAAACTAGGTCATAGTGATGTATCCAGTCTCTCGCCAACCATGATTGCTGTAGAGGTTAGTCTCTCTGTGTGTCTTAGTAGCCTGTGAACCAGGGAATAAATAATTAACGATTGGCTAATTGGATTAACATTGTGCCAGGCACTTGAACAAATTGAGAATTACTTGGAGGAAGAAGGTGACGTCGAATACAAGGGCGGTTTTATTTAACAAGATCCGACCGTGTTGCCCAAAGATTTGTTTTGTTACTGAGCTGTGTAAAAATGTCATGTTCTTATTTTTTTGTGGCAGAGCATGGTATAGTCTTGCAGCTTCAGGATGGAAAATCTAAAGATCACGATGAATATTTCTTGTAATATGGAAAGCCAGAAACCGTTAGGTGTAAATATAGAAGGATGTGAATTACCGGCCAATTTATTGGTATGTAATCTCGATAATCAAGTGTGAAAAGATGATTTGTGCGAAGTTTGTATCTAAGTTGATTCAAGGGTTGATTTTTCTCCGGTTATCAACCTGAACATTTTCTACTACTGGAACAATTCAAGGTGTATTAGTGTATTATAAAGTGTTGAGCTCTATTTTATCAATCTCAGGTCGCATCTTATGCATAGTTGGTTAGATTTTTGTTTGGCTAACTTGTCTAGCTATAATCAGAAGCGCCAGGTCAGAAACAGCATCTGAAGCATGTCGTTAATGCATCAAATGTAAAACCTTCATGGCGCTTGTTTGTTAAGAAATAGTCGTTTTTTCCGTGACTTTTTCGTCCACTTTCGTCAAATCTATGGCTCAGCAACTATGCGGCTTTGCCATAAAGAGAAGAGATCGGAAGTTCGATTCCCATAACAGGATATAAAAAATGTAATGCATTGGTAGAAACCATTAAAATCATGCCAGCCACTCAAGTGGTGGTGTTTGGTGGATTAAATGGACTGGAATAATTGGATAGCAAATGGATTCCTACCCAAAACCAAATCAGCAACACTCGTCATTGTCAATGCAAACATCAATGGCTAAGAGCATCTTCAAATCTCTCATTAAATTGATAATTTTTTATTATTATAATGAGTTAATTATTAAAATTTAATTTTAAACTATCTTTATATCAATTTTTATCTCAAAAAAAAGTAGAAAATAAATTTTGTTAAGTAAAAATAAATAGTCCAAATGATTATTTTATATGTCATTATGAATCTATATATTTTATTTTCTCTTTCTTTACTCTCTCTTAAATATTTATTCTCTTTTAATCACTATTTATCTCTTCTAATTTTATTTATCATTATATAATTTTAAATAGTTAAATTAAAGAGTAATATTAAAGTCAAATAAAATTTTCACTCTTTATATTTAAAAATTATTAATTATAATCTTTATTTATACATTAATTATAAAAGCATCAATGGCGATGCTCTAATATCTGAATTAAGCTTTAACTCGGCCAAAGCTCTATGACTGATTCTCATCTATTCAAGAAGCTATCTACAGTCTACAAAAACACGCACTCAGCAAGACAAGAAACTAATATATAAAAACAGCCAGCATTTGCGCCGGTATATCTCTGTAATCTTAAAGCAGCCTCCCAAGTGTGTAATGCAACCAAATCTTCCATTTCTTCGAGGCAACAGAATGCTAAGATCCATCTCGTGCAAGTCAATTTAAGCCTGTAACAGATTCCTAGTTTCAGCAAATATGAGCAGCAAATGAGAAGAGCAAAATACTGGCTAATATTCCTCCAGAAAAATCATTCTTTTAACCTTCAAAAAATGACAAGTTTACACTCTGCGGTGCCTGCTCTAGAGCTAATTACGCCAAACCTTTTAGTGGAACACCCGGATCATCTTCAACGTTGCGTTTCCATCACTGAGACGCACAAAAAACCAGAGACGCAGAGACAATAACCATGCAACAAAGAAACCCTTTCACGCTCACTCTAAGCGAACAACATTGCATTTGTTTATACAAGCCAATTCACCTCAAACAAATAGTGCATCAATCCCACCTAAATCGTGCACAAAGCAACATCGATAATGCAATCTTTTCTGAAACTTCAATGTACAACACCTAGATAACTTATAACAACTTAATATGCAATTTTACTTATTCTTGTATCAATAGTTTACTCTACTTACAAGCATACACCCCGCTTGATGACCTCAGAAATCCACAGCCAAGCAATGAACAATGGAAGACCCAACACAGCACTTATAAACGAAATTGCACCACAAAACCTTTCCCAACAACTCCTCCTCCTCCTCCTCAACCCCAGCTTTATCCACCGCGATTTCGGCACACCAAACCTCCAGTACCTTCCCACTCCCTTTCCCCTCCCAAAGCACCACAAGCTTGCCACCCACATTGGCCATGGTGGCCCCACACAGAAACCTGGGCAAGTCTTTCTCCACCCCTCTCAATTCCCTCCAAATTCGTCTCCTCCCGTCGTACCCTCGGATCTTCCCTAGATAGTCGTAACAGTACAACACTCCCTCCACCACGCACGCCTTCCCTCTCCACCCCATGTCCAATTCGCTCTCCACCGCCCACCACTCGTTGCTCCTTGTGTCGTAAACGACGCCGTTCCTTTCCCCCATCGCGAAGATTTTGTAATCCACGACAGCACTCGCGTGCATCCACTTCTCCCGGAATAAGTTCTATCTCACACTGTCCACGGCCTCCCACCTCCCTGTCTTTGGATCGAATACCTCCGCCCAGTGCCTAGACCGTGTCCAGTTGTCCACGATGCAGCCTCCGATCAAATAGATGAGGCCGTCCACGGCCGCCGCGGCGGCGAATTCCCGGGGAATTTTCATAGCGGGGGCAGACTCCCAAGAGCGGAAGAGGCAATCAAGGGCTCAAACGTGCGAGGATGGAATGCCGTTGTGGGAGCCGCCAATAGTATAGATAGTATGGCCGACGGCGACAAATGCAGAGCCGAGGAGGGCGGAGAAGGAGAGGGAGGAGGAAGCAGGACCAAGAGAGAATTACTCGTGGGGGGAACGCGGAGGGAGACGTAAAGGGAAGGTTGGGTGACATGGAGGAGAGAGCGCGTAGAGTAGAAGAGAGGGGAGGACAGGAGGGAGTAGAAGGTTTTGGAGACAAGGGAGAGGTGTGGGTGGTCGGAGCGGGGGATTCTTGCTATGATGTTGAGCGCCTCGTCATCTGGGAGGGATGGGATCAGCGTTCCTTTTTGTTGATGGCTGGTGGTTTTACACGGCGCCAGTGGTGGTGGACATGGTGGTGACCGGTGGTGACATGGTGGCTGTTAATTGTTCAGACATGATGGTAGGTGCTACTGATGGATGGAGTCAGTTAAAACGAGAAAGTGGAGTGGGACGAGTAGAGTGCAGATAAATTGTAATGGGCTTCGGTTTTGATTAATAAATCAGCCCAATAGGCTCAAGTTTGTGGGCCTCGTTGTATTTTCTACCCTAATGGGCTTAAATTTATGCAGATGTCATTTAGGTTAGTTCCTCCAGCTATAAATTCCGAGTGATTTTGTTACATTCTCTTTTTCCTTTCAGCCACAATATTTTAATTTGTGTATAAAAACAACAACAACTGTTATATGTTAGTGAAATTAGCCTGTGTGTCAACTTTTATAATTATATTTTCTTTTGTGGCATCAGATGTATTAAAATTTCTGAAATGGTAAAATTGGTATTCAAAATTTTGAAATCCGTAAACATATAAACGGTTGTCTCACACGCTTTCTCTAGTACTTTCTCTCTCCTCCCTCATCTCCTCTATGCATTTGCCATGTGATCTCTTTCTCTGGTTCTTCCTCGTTCCCATCCGCCACCTCATCTACCTCTTCTCTTCTTTTCTTCTTTTGTCTGCCTAAAGAGAGAGACGACGTGACTGGAGAGAGTGAGAGAGAGACTGGCGACGGCGGGGGAGGCGGATGGATTGCAAAGAGATACAGATTGACTATTTTTGTTTCATGTCTAATTACTTTGGTGATTTAGAATCTATGAATTTTTAGTTTTTGTTCTCTTCTATTGTTAATTAGATTGTTGAGGAAATAATTTGATTTGGGGTTTTTTGAAAATCTATAATAATTTTCGCTTTTTTCCTTAATTTCTGGTATTGTAAGTTGAATTGGGTACACAAATTTTCTCTATATTTATTTCCATTCTCTGTTTTCTTCTTTGGAATTGATGGCTTTCTTGTTTTTGTGCAATATTTCACTAACCAAGATTCTCATTGGGCTTGATGATTTGTAAATATTTTTCTTTTTCCAATTTTGAATAGTCTCATCCCTGAACGATACCCAGTACTTAATGTGATTATGGTTTTGTTTGATACATTGTTTTGTTCTACCAATGTGATTATGGTTTTTGCTTTTGTTTGATATGGTATTCATGGTATTAAACAGACAACATTGCTCAACCATATCTTGATTGTGGACCATGAAAATTGTATAACAGTAATCCAGAATGAGGTATGAAACTATTTCTTAAGTCTTTTTTCTTTCAGCATCTTTTATTGGTTGTCTTTTTTGGCAATTGCTTCAATTGGATCTGCATTGATTTACATTTTTAAATTAGGTTTTAAAATTCTTATGTATTCATAGTTACATATTTGTATTTATTGTGTGGTTGACAACAAGTTTTGTGGTTTGCAGAATTCATTTATGAACAATCTTTGTTCAAATAATGACCATATATAATGTTCAACTTTTAGTTTGTTGAATTAGACATCGATGGTTCTTTGGTGGCTTCAAAGACTACTGGGGGCTGAAGATATAGTTATGCTGAACAATGGTTGTCTATGTTGTACAATGAGGGGCGATCTTGTGAGGATGATTGGGGAATTGGTCAATAGGAAGAAAGAGAAATTTGATCATATTGTAATAGAGGGAACAAGTGAAACTATTCAGTCATAGTGGTTTGCAGAATATTATTAGAATGGAAACCTCATTGTTTTCTTCTCTAAGGTTTTTTTGGATTTGAGTGTGGGTACAAATTGATAATGTTGTAGTGGTTAAAATGCTTAATTTTTGTACTTAATTTTTGTAAGTTTTTGCTCATTGTACTCATTCTGTACTCATTTTGTTCTTGTTTTGTAATCGTTTGTGTTCAATTTGTGCCCAATTTTATATGCATTTGCTTATTTGTACTCGTTTGTTCTCGATTTGTTCTTGTCTGTACTCGGTTCATTGTTGTTTTGTACTCATTTATACTAAGTTTGTTCTCGGTTGTCGTTTTGTACTTATTTTCGTATCTAGAATAATGAGAACTGTTTATTTCGTTTTGTACTCATTTTGTCGTGTTGTCAAGCTTTATTGGGTGCAATCAAACGAGTAATCAATACACGGTCAAACTTCTAACGCGCGGTCAAAATGTGGTCAAAATGTTAGATTTCAGCATTTTTGATATTGCAATAAAAGAGTATTTAGGTAGATATTTCTGTAGATATTTTAAATGTCCTTGCATTTTAAAAATTTAAATTGGTTCTTAAAATTTTTCTTTAATTGTCCCTATATGTTAATTTTTTTAGTATTGTTTATCATATTAAATTATTTGGTATTTATCAAAAACAATTTATTTAGGTATTATAATTGTTTAAATTAATTTAGTGTTTGGGTTAAACAAGTACATATTCCATAGATGCCATTATCAGCAAAAAGAATAGGAAAATGATTTTTGTTACTATAAACAGAGATTCTCAAGTGTACGGTCGATAGATTGTTGCCATCTGATTTTCGTTTTAAATCTGTGGGTGCAACCGAAGTTTCTATACTTCTAATCTTTTTGTATCATGTTATTAGTGCAGAATTCAAACTTAATTAATTAAGCAATTTTGGGGCAACTCAATCATTCGCAGTAAAAACTATTCTACAATTAGAAATTAACACTCTTACTGATTAAAAAATTTACAGTCACATGAGTTAAAAGTCCAACAACACCGTTTCAACTACTAGAACTACAAACGTTCAATCAAACCCTGCAAAGAGGAATAAAAGTTAGAAGTAGAGGGACGAGCTACTGAGAGCACTCCAATGTTTAAATCAGTATTTTGGCAGAGTTTTTATATATTTAGTAGGTGATCAAAACATATCTCAAAATATGAACGGTCATTCTATTTATAAAAGAGTGTAGAGGTGAGTGATAAGAACGTATGTTCATCTTTTGCTTATCCTAATCATTAGTGATGTCATTTTGAGTCCAGTACGCTCGTCAATTCTCAATCTGATCTTGTGTTAATTGTAGTTTGATTATCTGTACAAAAATATGTCAATTATCTCGAGGGGAATTTCTTCAAGAATGTGGTTTTCACTCTCTTGGACTTTGAGAGCCTTTATGGACTTTTTAGGAGTAAATAATATCGATGGTCACAAAATTTTTTGTGTTGCTTAAATTTGGTTATAAAAGAAAAAAATGTTATAAAATAATCACTATTATGTTTTTCTTATTTCAAGAATGTCACTTTGGCTCGAAAATTCAATAGACTAAACATAAAGTGTCACGTAAACGTGTCACCTCTATTCTTATAGGTACATTTTTTACCAACGTGATAATTAATGAAGGGTGTGAACTATATTTATTTTTGTGTTGTGGCTGTCTAGCAACGACAAAAAGAAATGGGAAGACTCTTCTTGCTTACAGAGTGAGGCAAGTACGTACGAAAGTACCTAGTATTTTGCTGGAAATGTACTGTATTTTGCTTGAAAAGTTCTTAGACAACAATGTTTGGTATTTATTGCCAGAAAAAATATATTTGATCAACTTGACTTAACTTTCACAGACGTGGTATCTCTAATTCGTTGATGGTATTGTTCTTAGATGGTTGCATTTTTATATTAGGAAGCACACACTTCTAAATGACTTTTGTAGAAATTTTAATTTCAGCGCCGGAGTGCTCATGACAGTGCTTTTTTCTGTAAGGTTTGTTTGTGTACACATGACCAAAATGGTGAAGGCATCATTGCTTGATATAGCGACAATAGTCAACGGAATCCAACCATTTCCAGCTACTTCAACTAAAGAGTACCATTTAGTAGCTACTTTAAATTGTAGAGTACCATTTTTAAGTTTATATTTTGGATGGGTTCCCTTTTGCTTGAGGATAGTGCTGCCATGATGAGGGACAAGTATGCAGTTCCCTCAACATTTAGTAGCGAAAAAGTGTATGCATGAACACCCATTTTTCTAAACATACCTGGGCTAATTTCCATTAGTCTAAGTCATCTGAATGTGTTAGTCTTTTAAGTTTAGTATGTCATAATTTATGCCACATCAAAAATATTAAAATTGAACCAATGTGCCTCTTGGTTAAAATATTGTTCTATTTTTAATGAAATAAAGAACTAAATATTAAGAGATGTTGTCCCTTTGCATTTACAAATTAGTGATAATACTATCTCTTTATATAAAAATTACTTTTTTTAATAAATAATTGGAGATGCTCTATGCAAAATAAAATGTTGACTTTTTTTGCTTTTTTTTAACAAATTAGTGATAATACTATCGTTATGGATGCTTTAAACAAAATAAATTATTTCAGGATTAATAACAAGAAAAAATAAATTATTTCAGGATTAATAGCAAGAAAAAATTAGAGGCAATGAACCAAACATGCCCTAGGATAGGAATGGTAATGTGTAGGGCATGAGTAAGATGTGTTAACATATTTATTTGTACCTATAGCTCATATATTATATCTATATATTACCTATACTCATACGGATAACATAAATCATTACTCGTATGCTATCAGCATGATATCTATTTACTGATAGGATCCACATTTACTTGTTGTATAAATATATTTTGTTAATCTAAAAAAAGTAATAACATGTCAATAATTTTAAGATATTACTTAAAAAAATATACAAGACATCAACGAATAAAGTTATAGAATATAATACAAAAAATCTAAAATTCATATCCGAATATTTTTAAACATAAAATAATCAAATAAAAATACATTTCAAGAATGATTGTATTTGATCTATTATTACAGTAATAATTTGTTTCAAATGATAATATGTCACTAGATATGAATGTACAATAACTATTATTTATTATTATAATAGAGATTATAATTTATAGATTATATAAATTTAGAGTTGTAATACTCTAGCGTAAATATATTATAGTAGTGATTATATAATATATATTATAATCATATATTATATACATGCAGATATGAATATGTATAATGGATGTGAGTATAAATATTATTTAACGAGTACAAATATATGTAGACCTTACTCGTAGTTGCATAATAAAATATAAATAATATTTATATTCATATCAAGTTAAAATTGGTAATGTTTATTGAATACGAATAGAGTTGCTATCTCTTGGATAGAGTACCAATTGTCATCCTAAGCCCAAGATTTGACTTATATGTGTGCTGTCAAGATTTTTAACCATTCGATAGGTAGATACACATGAAAGCCGCATTCGTTGTCGAAAAAGGACAATAATTTACTTGCAACAACATAACCCCACTTTATTCATTCCAACTTCGCAGAATCAAGTAGATGGCTTTATAATTAATGGTATTCCCAATAAAAAAAAAAAGAAAAGCTTTGTAATTGGGAGTCCACACGAAAATTTTGTTCTTAAAACAAAAGCTGAGTAGTTTTTATATTTAAAAAAAAAGAGCAGAGTTGATGGTAACTAGATCTGATCCCTCGAGATAACGTTGGACGCTGATCACTTCTAAATTAATTTTTTACATCCACAAGATTTGAATCCAAAACCGTACTTAAATGATCTAACGCCTTTTCCACTGGAACTGGTGTTGGTGGGTAGCTTTTATAGTAGATAATGAACTTGAAGAGTGGTGGCTGTTGATTTTTTGCTTTCGTTAAAAGAGCTACTAGGCTTCCCTTTTTTTTTTTGCTTTCGACACACTTAATTTAAAGAATTTTTAAATTCAAGTAAAAATTAAAAAAATTAAGTTCGTTTAGTTTAGAATTTTTTATTGAAAATTAAAAATAAAAACAAAAAATTAGAGAATATATTTAGAAAATTATAAAAAATTTCAAGTATTATTTATTTTTTTTTTTAAAAAATAAAGTATAAAATAAAAAATAGAAACTAAACATATCTTAATTGGTCTTGTAACAATAATCTTCGCTTTCCAAGTCCGACAATTGTAGTCAGAAGGGCTGATTTGTCGACCAATTAAAAGAAAAAACTTGGTCTTGTGCTTGTTCTTAGTTTTTTTTTTTTGGATAAGTGAGTGGTTTTATTGAAAGGTGATCCATAGGCAATGCTTGCTCTCATTAAATTGAGGAGAAAACTCATAAATAATCACTTAAATTTAGTCAATTTTTCTTCATATAGTAATTAATTTTAAAATTTTCTAACTAATAAACTTGTAATTCAATAATACTGCAATTAACTTCAACACTAAGAAAATAAAAATTTGATTCTAGAGGGGAGGAAATAAAATGACTTATCATAAAAATTTTAATTTTTTCTATTATAGTCATTGAACTTTTATTTTGTATATCATTTAGTCACTATAGTGTTAGTATTCTTTAAAATTTATCGACGATGCATAATGTATAAAGTACTAACAACATTCATAATTTTATATCAATGTTCCATATGGATAGTGTTTTTTAATAAATTAGGTTTTGCCGGTAGTGATTTTTGGTAGATTGTGTGAAGTCAATTGAATGGTTATTTCGAATACTAATGTTGACGTTGTTAATTATTGTAGGTGAGTATCTCTATACATGTAATTATCCAAATTTGAAAAATTACTATCACAACAATTAATTCAGAACATAATTTGACTAACACATCTATGTACCAGATCATTCCCACAAGTTGTAGTTCTAGACAATATCCATCAATTCCTTGCCTTCAACAGTTCTCAAACTACAAATTTAACCCTGAATTTTTAAAATAATAATAAAACCAATAAAATCTTATGTTTTATTCAGTGATATAATTTTTAAAAAGATGGAAGAGAAGTGTTTGCCGTAAAGACTTATGATACCCAAAAAAAAGGAATTACTATGACGTTCTTCTAATATATTCAAATTTATAATTACACCACTATATTTTAATAATACTCATATTTCGTTTCTAAAACTTAACATTGTTGGTTGAAAGTAACGTAACACTTTAGATCGGCTGAGTTGGCATGTGTGACACATGCTTACGTGGCAAAAATAACTATTATGCCCTCACACCTTCTTCTTTGCTAATTTTCTCTCAGAAAATTCTTGACTATACTTAGTGTATGACTAAAGTCATACACCAAGCCAATCAGAAAATAATATGCAGATAATTAGACTCACTCTAGCACATATTCTAAAAAAATGTCATTTTTTGATTGGTTTTGTGTATAATTTTGGTCATACACCAACAAGAATTTTTCTTTCCTCTCTCTCATTGCTCTCTCTCTCAACCCTCTATCCTCCCCTCCCTCAGCCTTCGTCTAAAAAAATCCAACACCATCTAAAACAAACCAACATCATCGGAGTTCGCCCCTCATTTTCTCTGACTTTTCTCTCATCTCTTTACCTTTCCCTCACATCTCTCTTGGTCTCTCTCCCTCTCTGTGCATCAAAACCCCAACAATACAATCAACATTAGCAACCAAAATCGAAAACCTACGACAAATTCCCTCATTTTCTCGCCAACAAAATGCCCAAAACCACTGACAATCTTCAACATTTCCATTAATCTGTAAAAAGACAATCTTCAACATTTATATCTCTTATTCACTAATCAAACAGAAGAAAATCCAAAAAGAAAAGGCATACATCAAAATCAGAAACCAAAAATTAAAGAAAAGAAAACGCGTGGTTTGAAGGAGGTGATACGGCGATGTGGTTTCAAAGAGAGACGTGAACGAACAACGGGTGAGATACCCACCTCTAGTATTAACCAACCTATTATCATTTATTTCTCAATTAACAACAAGAAGCAACAAAAGTTTCAAAAATAATTGACACATGCAACTAGAAATAAAGAGCAAATCAATTTTTTTTATGCTTCATACTTCACAAATGCACCAAAATTGCCATTGAAATTCCTAACTCCCCAGTCACCCCTTCTCTTCCCTCGTCTTCTCGATCAGCTCTCCTTTCTGCTTTGCTACTACATTGGTAGAAATTGATGAGTATTTTTTATTTCGGTACTACTCTAAAGCTTGAAGAGTGACAAACTGCATTACAATTTGAAGGAAGCTACGTGAGTTTTTTTGGTTGAACAATAAAGGATGTGTGTTTGAGAGAGAGAGAGGAAACCATTTTTTTTTCTTTTCTCATTAGATCTGAAATGATTGTCATTGTCCGTGGAGGAGTCATCGTCCTTGACCAATCAGCGGCGTGGATGAGGCAGGGAAGGGGATGGCAACGCGTGAGTGGTTTTGTTTGATTTTGTTTTAGCTTTTGGGTCTTCAAACCGGGATGCAAAAAGAGACTAATGGAGAGGGAGGTGAGAAAGACGCAGAGAGAAAGGAGCAAGGTAGAGAGAAGAGACATAGATGAGAAAGAGAGAAAGAGCCAAAGAGAAAGAATGGAGTAGAGAGAGTGAGGTGAGAGAGATGCAGAGAGAGTAAGAGAGAAAGAAAAGAAGATGTGTCAATTGGGTTTGAGCTATAAAAAGGGCAAAAAAGTCTTTTAACAATTTCCGTTACTTTCAACCTACGGCTTTAAGCACTAGGGATGAAATAGAAGTATTTTTAAAACACAGTGGCGTAATCACGAATTTGAATAAATTACAGAGACGTCATAGTAATTCCCCAAAAAAATCGTTGCCCTAAAGTTAATGAGACTTCATACTATTAACTTATATCCTAAACTATAAATAAACTCAACTTGTGAGTTTATAGTGACATTCCATATGCTTTGCTTCAAATTTTGTACTATGACAATTTGGGTTTTCGTTCCCCCTTATTCAATAATACGAACAAATCCGCTGTATCCTTGCAGGGTCAATCGAATTGAACTAACAATGTGTAGTATCGCTTGAATATAAAATTAATTTAATTGATTCAGTGTCTCAAGTGGGTTGACCATTTTTTTAGGAAAAAACACTCGACTTGTGAGTAGCAATAAATTCAAGCGTTGCATGCTGCTGAGTTCACACAGGGTAGTAATTATAAAATTTAAACCACCGTTTTGAGCCTCCAATTCCATATGGAGTAAGGTCTCATTGACTGCCATTTCAGTTATAATAATAATTAAATAATGATGAAGAAGCATTCAACGCAGCCTCCCCACCACACTCATTCTCCCCTTCTTCCTTTTCTCCCCACGTGATTCCACTTCCATCTCCACCTCCCTTCTTCTGTTTTCTTCTAACCCTACCATGTAACTAAGTTGAAGCTCCTGTGGCCTGTCTGAGAAGCAAGTGGAGAAGCATGTTGTTTCTTGTTTTATTTACAAATAGGTTAGAATTAATAATTTTGTTGAACTAATAAAACAAACAAATATTTCGACAATCAATAATTTTGTCAAATAATACAAGACTTACAATAACCTTTTATATAAATGTTATTATTACATAAAAATCAAAGGTCTTACGTTGTTGGTTAATCAGTTAATATTTTAAGTAATTAAAGAAAATAATTGCTTTTTTAATAAGTAAAGAGTGTAATTGTTATAAATTGAAAAACAAAAATCTAAAAAGAAAATCCGATAAAAAATAAATGATCAACTTTTTGTATACCTTCTTTAACAGTTTTATGAGAGAAAATGATTATTAGTATTGCTATAATAATTAAATAATTAATATTCATTCATCATTAATTAATTAATCAATAGATTATAAATTAATTAATATGTATGATTTTTATAAATGAAAATTTTAATAATTTACAAAAGTAAGAACACATACCAAAAAAAATTTAAACTACCAAATTTCTTTTATGATATGATGCATTTTTTTAATCATATTGTTATCTTTTTAAAGTTTTTACTTTGTTCTTTGAAAGTTTGAAATACTAAATTTTGATAAATTTTAAATTTTTATTTAATTTGCTTCAAAAATCAAATAGTAGATTTTTTATTTTTGGGATTACTATTGTTGTTGTTGTTGTTGTACTGTTATAAAAAGAGTAGTCCAATTTTGAATCTTAAAATTTACAATGCACACACCCGGTCAGTTAAACTAATTTCAAAAGCATAATTTTTATTTTTTTAGTACCAGCTGTATCAATTATTAAAAAAAAAACAATTTAGTTGAAATTACAAAGGTCGCCGATATTAGTCATACTATCATTCAATTGTTTTTAACAACTCCATTATTGGGATTACGA
The DNA here is from genome assembly GCA_948243855.1 of Flueggea neowawraea. NCBI lineage: Eukaryota > Viridiplantae > Streptophyta > Magnoliopsida > Malpighiales > Phyllanthaceae > Flueggea > Flueggea neowawraea. The sequence goes on along the minus strand of CAODLS012495354.1, from coordinate 698 downwards.
GTAATAACAAAGATTAGCGTATTGTTCGGCATGCCCTGTTAAATGATCTCTCTCTCTCTCTCTCTCTCTCTCTCCATATAACGAACACACACACCACCAACTCATCCCACATAGCTCCCCAATTTTCGTGCACAAAACTCTTGGCTCAATTGGTTATCCCAAAAAGAAAAGAAATAAGGTTGTCACTCACTTCGTCGTTGTTTCAGTTTAATAAGAAAAAGCAATGGAGATGAGTAGTATGGTGCTGACGAAGGACACAAGCTGGTGGGTTTTGACGATCCCAGCATTTGTTGGATCCGAAAACCTATTAGACATGCATATATGGCTCCCACTTCTGCTGGCCGCCGTGTCTCTGGCTTTGCTGGCCTGGGCTTTCACCGTCGGCGGCGTTGCCTGGAGCCACGGCCGTAACCATCGCGGCTCTGTCCCCATCCCTGGCCCCCGTGGCTTGCCCCTTTTCGGTTCTCTGTTTACTTTGAGCAGTGGATTGGCTCACCGCACCTTGGCTTCCATGGCTTGGACCCGAGCTAACTCTCAGCTCATGGCTTTTAGCCTCAGCTCCACTCCTGTTGTTGTTGCTTCGCACCCTCACACTGCTCGAGAAATCTTGACTTCTCCTCATTTTTCTGACCGTCCGATTAAACAATCGGCTAAGAGCCTCATGTTTAGCCGAGCCATTGGCTTCGCTCCTAACGGGA
>CAODLS012495259.1:0-13850 GCA_948243855.1 Flueggea neowawraea | reverse complement strand
AAAGCAAAGAGAGAGGGAGGAGGACGGATTTGAGAGAGTATGGCTGTGTTTGAATGTGTTTGGAAGTCAAGAGAATGAAGAAAAATCGGGTTGGAGGTGTTTTTAAAAGCCAAAACCGGGCAGCCAACCGAACCAAACCGAACCCATCAAAACCGAACCAGTCAAAATTGAACCAGCCACACACAAACAAACTCAACCAAACCAGTCCATAAAAAGAACCCAACCAAACCCACTAATCAAATTTTCAGCAACCCACAAAACCCAAGCCATTAGTCAAAAATAAACCATGCCAACTCACTAAACCAAACTGATCAACCAGAAAAAAACGAACTAGTGAACCAAACCAAAACTCAAACCCTTTTTTTCTATTATTATTTTTTTTTTCAAAAGTCACCACAATTATCATCCAAATTTTTAATTTAATCATACTTCTCCAAATAATAATTCTCTCACTTAACATATTAAGCATAAAATTAACAGTTCAATCACCAGAATAAAAATTCAAATTTTACCCAAATTTATTTAAAATAATTATCCAAAAATACGGGGTATTACATAAAGCTAGCTAGTGAGGACAAGTCCGGTTTGGACTTGGTTCGTTATTGCAGGACTTGAGGCCCTTCGGGGGTGTGGCAGAGGAATGATTCTGGATTTTAAGTTGTCCGAGGAAAGAAAATTCACTTCAAGGAGGAGAATTGTTGAGATTGAAGTGGAATTTTTTTAAAGAATTGTGAAGCCATGTTAAGGTTTGACGAAGCAAGCAAGAGTGGAATGGATTGGAGACGAAATGGGAGAGTTTTGGCGGAACAGTGAAGGACACGGCCTGGGACACGACCGTGTCCCAGATCATGTAATGCTTTATAACGTGTTTCAAGACATTGTTCGTTGGAGTTTGGCCGTGTATTGCATAGTGTCGACCGTGTCTTGTAAATCCTAGCCCGTGTTGACTGTTTTGGATGGGTTTAGGGTTGGTTTTAGGATTTCCTAGTTGCTTTTGGCTTGTGATTCATGTTAACTCTATATATAGGTGGCTTAGAACAATTCTTAAAAGCCTTTTGTAAGCTTGTAAACCTTTTGGCCAGTTTTTTGACTCGTAATAATAGAATTATTAGCTCTCTGCCTATAGAAGTAGATCGAATTGATCGAATCACGTAAATTATTGTGTTCTTGTGTGATTGCTCTTGTTTTTTTCTGCGTTATTCTATCGCATGTTTTCCTGACATTATTAAATATGAATTATATTGTCCGATCACATCTGTTCCACTTGTAACTTGGTGGTCACTTCGTGTAACAGATTTCAATTTGTAACGGCTTGTACATATTTACTTAGCCAAATAATTCTAATCGCCAAACATAAAATTTGGTAATTTTTTCGGCTTAGTAATCTCGGACAGAATAAGTTGCATGCATTGTCAACTTGGCCAATCAAATCCCTTGGCCATAATTTTTCTTTAATTTAGATGGCTTTCGTAGCCATTAATTTTGTACAATTTTGTACAAATAAATATTTGTACAGGATCAAATCATTTTATTGGTTTAGAGGTGGACCATTCCCGAGCTACTTTATAACAGATGGCAAAATTTATTGGCTAGCCGCATGCTTGAATGACAACCCTCGGCCAAACCAAGATGATAGTAAAACAAACATCGGTGAACAATAAAAATTCAGAAACGATTGTTACCTGTTTTGACAGTTGCAATCTAACATTGCTCGGGGTTCTTCATTGTCGAATAATTTCTTAAGCATCTCCACTGTGAAGTTTTTCTAACTTAACCACCTCTTGGCCTTGGTCACCTCTTCGTGCCTGTTTGTTCCTAAGCACCTCGAGTTCTCCTTTGCCAATTCTCGGACTCGACCCTCTCCCATTTTTATTTATTTGATAGCCCGAGTCCCTTGCCGACCTTGAGCTTCACTAGAAATTGCTATTTGCTTAGGTGGGTGGCTCATTATCAAAAAAGCAAAAACTTTCCCGAGGTTTAATATTGCATGACTAGAATTAGTTTTCTTACCCATGCAAATTGATTTTTCAAATGTTAACAAATTGGCATGCTAATTACCACGTCTTCATGTAAAAAGCCATTTGCCAAAACTTGTCATGCCAATCCACAACCATATGTCTTCGTAGACTTGGCCACGTTGAACAAATTTATTTGTCGGCCAACCTTCGACCCGCGGGCTTGTTTTCCAAATTCTCGGCTCTTAACTCTGCTCGGGTAAGTCTCCTCGATCTCAACCGATAATATTTACACTTCAAGTGAAAGTAGTAAATGGAGATGGGTGGCTTATTCCATGATAACTATACTTGTATGTCAAGTCAATCACTTTGCATTGTCTCTTTTGCTAGATGGCTAAGTTGAAATTTCCTCGACTCCAATATCAATCTTGGCGAGTCTCTCTCTCTCGAGAGTTGCAACATTGACGCCAACTACTTCAATATTCACGTTTGACATTACGTGGTCTTCCTCTCCCCGGATGAGCCATTTTCTTGGTACTTGACACCAATAACATGCCTTGATAGTGCATGTTTACAACATCACGGTGGTAAATTGAATGTGTTGTTGCCTCAATTCTGCAACGCGAACAAAATGGATAAAAGGATGAATAATAGATTACAAACACCTAGAATCGTCTTTAATCCTACAAGAACAAAATCAAAGTAAGGCTGATTGATCCTCGAGGGACTCTCCGATGCTCAAGTTAGTGTTTAACTCGATAGAGTTTTAGGTGTAAAGTATAGGTATAGAGCATGTACCTTTAAAATGTGGTGGAAACTCCTATTTATAGAAGAAGAGTAGGGACATATATGTAATTTCTACAAATATTTTTAGAATAGGGCATCCTTTACGGGCTTTCGAATTTATTTAATGAGTTGGACTAAATGGGCTCGAATCCATGTTATACCAATTGCTCCCCACTCCTATTTTCGGGTGTCCCGGAGAAAGGAGTAAAAATATTTATACTTGAGTTCCTCTTTAGCAATCCAATTTTTTCTTGTCATTGCAGGATTGTAGTTCCCGGGACCATTCATGGCCTATTTTTGATTTCAGGGATTGTTGAAAGTTTTTAAAACTTTAAAGGTTGGTTAGGACCTTTAGTCGATAAAATGTTTACGTAGGGAGCTATTTCATAATTTGGACAACAAACAAGGGCTAAGTGTGATGTTTGGCAAGTTGCACTGAGTCAACTCAGTTTTGACTTGGGACCGTCTTCATTCACGCGATTTTTCCTCTCTCTTTTTTTTTTGCATGTAATCAAATCCTTTTTTTGGTTTGTCACAGATTTTATTTTGATTTTCTTCCTAATTTGGTCTTCCAAATTTAGTTTCCTTTAAATCAGTCTCCAAATATATAAATTTGGACTTCAATTTACATTGTTGGTCTTTGCTTCAACTCTTCAACTTCCCAGATCGGTTTTTTCCTTTCTCTTTTTTGCTTCGTCAGTTGACGAAACCTAATGAATCGTGATGATCTTGCCTTTTGGCTTCTCTTCTCTTTTTATTTTTTGGATTGCCTTTGTATATTATTAGGTTTGCCTCTTGTTGTGTGTATTTGTTGTTGTTGTTTTGCCTTTCTGTCTGTAATACCCCGTATATTTTTTGTATAAGTATTTTTAGATAATTATATTTGGAGTAATTATTTTGAATAATTATTGGTGGATGATTATTTTTGGAATAATTATTTTAGATAATTTGAAAATTTATTTAAAATTTTATTTTTTGTGATTGAAGAGTTAATTTTATGTTTTTGATGTTAATTGGGTGATTAATGAAGGTTGGGAGTGATTTGGAAGCGTTTTGGGCAAGTGAAAATTGATGGAAATTGAAATGAAAAATCTGGAAATCAAGGACCGGATGACTAGTCGTCTGTCGTTGGTGTCCAAACTGCACGTCGTTCATCACTGAAGAGAGTTGTCGTCCGAGCGTGTGAAATTGTCGTTCGTTAGTGTGCCACAGACGTCGTCAAATGACGCTTCGTTTATGCCGGACGCAAGCGCGCTCACGCGAGGGACCAAACGGCGTGTCGTCGAGCTCGATCGTCCGCCTCTTCTGTGTGCATGGTGGCCTACACTGAAGCGAAACGACGTTGTTTTGTGTGTGAGTTTTAAAACCCAGCCGACCCGACCGACCTAACCAACTCGACCATTCTTGTTCCTCTTTCTTTGACGTGCACTGTTCAAAAAACCCATAAATCCATATCTCTCTCTTTGGCTCTCTTTCTCTCTTCGTTCCTCTTCCATTCCCACACCAAGCTAAGGTAATTTCCTCTTTCTCTCTCCTATTCTTGCTTGGTTTCATGGTCCAAATAGATGGGTTTGTGTGGGTTTCGGATTTGTGCCAAAAATGGAAATTTAGGGTTTGGGTTTCGTGATTTTGGATGGATTTGAGCTGGGTTTTGTTGGGTAATGATGGATTGATGATAACAAAAACATGAATATAGCTTGAAATTGAAGAATTGATGATTGTATGTAAATGGGTCATTTTGGTCCGAAATTGTTAAGGTCAATTTTGAGTGATTTCTAATGTTTTTTATGAAACCGATGCTAGATTTGAGTTTGTGGGTTTCAATAGAGCTGATTGGAACCATTGCGAGCATCAGGTTCCGTCCGGTTCAAGTTTTGTGGTATTTTTTGGAATATTTTTTTCGTCGCAAGGACTTAGGTGAAAATTTCTGATTTTTTCTGGAATAATTGGAGGACTGGGTCTGATATTTTATATGATGATCAGATTTATAATTTTGAAAAAATATGATATAGATTTGTAATTTTGAAAAATGTTGGGTAATTTTGTAATTTTGATAAAATTGAGGTTTTATTTATAATTTGAGTTATTTTGAGGATTTAATTTTCAATTCTGAAATTTTGGGAATTAATTATTAATTTTCGAGGTTTTAGGGACTAAAGTATAATTTTACGAAATTCGGGACCAATTTGTAATTTTACATTGATTTTGATTTTTGGGTCGTGAATGCTAGATCTTCGATCGAAATAGAATTTTTGACGCCGATGGCGTCTGAGTCTGTATTTGCATTTCATGCATATTGAGTATTGCCACAGTCACCGTGTTTGATCTATTGGTAAATGCTTTGTTTCATCTCAGCTTGGTTTCCGAGGTGATAGCATGTAAATGGAATAATTAAAGAATTGGAAATCCTAAAATTTGTCTATGTGAGAACTTCGTTGATTTAAATATGTTTCTGGAAAATTTGGAAAATTGTGATGAATGACAAAATAAGTTTTTGAAAAGTTATTAATATTTTAGAAATATTTATAACTCTCTGTTTTTTAAAGATTCTATGTTTTTGTAAGAAATAATTTATTTCTGAAAATATAATATAAATTGATTATATTATATTTTGTCGGTATATTTTGGAAATAAATTCTGATCTGTATGCTTTGTTTATGTACCCTATTTTGGGGATTTTGATACATTTTCTGTAACTGATATTTGTTTGGATTTTCGAACATCTTTTTGAAATAAAGATTCTTTTTCTGAATATAATATGGTCAAAAACACGAAAAGACATTGTTCATCACAATCTTATCAATCTATTGCATATTGGCTTATACACCAAGTCAAAATCACCTCTTTTTTCTAGCATTACTTAAACACAATTCTGCAGCTCCTCCTAGTTTTACCTCGTAACATTATGCCGAAACACTATGCATTTTGTTTTATTTTTTTAATATTTGAGACTATAATAAAATTTATTTTAAATTTAAAAAAATAAAAACATAAAAATCAATATTGAGGTTCTTATAAGATTTGTTCCTATATTTATTTATATTCTTAATAAATAGTAAATATTGACAAAAATATTGAACACTTTATTGAAAAGTAATACATGTCGTTTAATTTAAATGCTATGTGTCAAAATTATGTGATGTCAAATGTCAATTTTCTATGAAAGTATATTCAGTTTTTATATATTATATAAATTATATAGATTACATATTTATTTTTTGTAATTATTATTCAAGTCATCATTTTTAAAGGGTACAATCATTCATGGGACTGTCTGGTAAGTGGTAGGGTATGAAGCAAGGCTGGAACAACTGCTAGCACTCCGAATGCTTCATTTATAGGTAGATTTGTAGAAAGTGTTGGACAGCAAAGCATGGACATTAATCCACATCGACTTTAGAGAAAGAACTGGTAGGAATTATAGGAAAGAGTTGGGAATCATAATGTAAAACTTTCGTAATAAGAGGCAATCAAAATGCTCATTCGACGTATGCATGCATGAGACAGATATTGTTCTCTACGTAATAAGACGAAAAATCACATGTGATGTGGTATTATTCTTTCCGCACAGACAGATATTATGCTTTTGAACTCTTGTAGTATAGACAAATAAAAGGGAAATTGTATGAATGAGGAGATGGCAGCAGTAATAGGTTGATTTTACCTAATCCCACAAATTGTTGGATGATAATGGTTAGGTTATACTAATTTTTTTATTCGTATTCGTAGTTCATATCATATACCCATATCTTATCTATATCCGTAAGCGTAATAAAAATTAACATTCGTACCCTATTTATATAGTATTTGTTTACCCATAATGTACTCACTTATCCATGGTATCAATTCAAACAATTTATTTTAAAAATAATATATTACTAATTTAAAATAATATATTAAAAATACACACGAGACTATATGAAATGCTATATTCATACAACAAAATATAAAAGTTAGAATTTGCAACTCAATGTTCTTAGTGAAATGATAATGTTATAAGTTATCACTTGATGAAAAACTTAGACAAAAATTATACGGGTAGGGTATGGGTACGAATATGGATAGGGTATTCTTGTATTCATATCCTACCCATACATGCACAGTAAAATACGAATATTACATGTACCAGTTCTCATACCCAATGAAAACGGGTAATACTAGCATTAATTGGGTACGAGTAGAATCGGTACCCATCGGGTAGGGTATAAATTGTCATCCCTACCCACAATGTGTGTATCTATAATATGTCTGTCTCAAATTTTTTGAGGATATCATATGAGTTTGCGAAATTCGATCGTAACTTGTTCCACTCTAAAGATGCAATCCATTCCTCCACCTTTAATATGTACAAGCTTTTTAGACACGTGTGTTGCACGTGAATGTTATTTTTTGAAATATTCTATTTTTTTAGATTATATATCTCTATTATTAAAAAATACATCTCGTGATAATCTTAAAAAATAAAAGACTAAAGAAGATAATTATTACAACACAGTCAAATTTTAGTTCATGAACAAATGTTGCTTAAGCATACATCATTTTCTTGATATTATCCATTAGCCTCTAAAAATGAATCCAAAACCATTAGAAGAGTTATGGGAACAATTGTTGGCTCTTTATGAAATGACAACTATTCTCTCTATAACATAAATTAGCCTAAAAAATGAATCAAAATTTTAAAAGCAGCGATGATTAGCTACCAATAGTCTTAATACAACATTTTTCAGAAAAGCATGTTAGCAGAAATTGATGAAAACTAAACAAATTTTGAATCGGGCTTTGTCTTAAATCCTTGAATAATAATTATGGTAGTCCATAAAATAGAACAGGGCTTCAATAAAAGAAAATACATATGCTAGTGAAGTAAGTGGTATAAGAACAGGGCTGTTAGTCAGTAAAAGAAAATACTTATCATCTAATGAATTCATTTAAATCGCAAAGCAATATGCTTAAGTAGATAATACCAATAAAATAGAACTATGCCGAGCATGAATCCCCAATATGCACGAACAACATTAGATTAATCGAAAGTACAATACCAAGTCAATTTCAGGAAAAAAATTGAACACATAACGTAAAATATATAAATTAAAATAATTTGTATTACATAAAACTAACAAATAAAATACATATGAAAGCAAGAAATGGAATAAAACGGGTATATAGAAAATTGTACAGCTAAACAACAAGCCACAAATAGAATTGAGCAACAGAGAACCATTAAAGTCGATGTCAACACGGTAAAATTGAAGTTAATTGCATCCATAAAGGCTCACTAGCCTTATTATTTGATGTGATCTCGAACTTTTATCATTCAAAAAGTATCTCTCACTTCCTTTGAGGGGAAACATGAAAAAAATAGAATTTCTTAGCACTCAAGAAGGACTAAACTAGCAGATGCACACCGCAAATAAGTTCTTCTGTAAATACACACTAAACATGCATATATGCAAATTCGGAATTATAGAATTTGTGACGACTCATAGGATATACTTGCCCATGTGTGTATTTGAAATTACCTCTACAAATTTCTATCAAGTGTCTCAAATGTTTGTTGTCTTTGACAACTCTTATTTTCAACAATTACACCTTTTTGTAATAAAATCAAAACATTAGGAAAGTTTAAGTAACTTTCAATTTATGTAAATAACAGACTTTCAAGAGGTCCACAACCATATCATCATATATCTCAAATGCCAACATTTTCAGCACAGCTTGCCTCTCTTGAGTTTGCAACACTCGACAACCGCATTCTGCAACAACATTAAAAACAATTTGCAAATAAAAAAACAAATTAGACTGAAAATTTTACATGGTCGATATGGTTATAGATATCCTTATTTGCATTGTCTGTAATACGTCGCGTCGTATACGTGTTTTCATGTCCATAAGCACATATTGTAGCTGCAACAATAAAAAAAAATCCTACGAAAAATTGCAAAATTATTCCCCAACAGTGTAGCTTTAGAAATTAGTGATAAAAAAAATCGCCATTAATTCCTGCAAGCGCAGACAACGAGACTCTCTTAGCTCCTTATTTGTACTCCTTCTGCGTCGAGCGAACTTGGATCAAACACTTTATCTGTACGGAAAGAAAAGATAATCTGCGAAAATTATGCAAAAATTAGAAAACAAAAAAGAAAACAAAATTAGAGAGATATTAGGGTAACAGCGGTTGTATCGAAGGTGTACGAAGTGGTATGCCGTTCTTGTTGGGGTTCTTGACGACGACGATGTTAACGAAGGGGCAATCCAAGCGTAACATCGAAAGCTTGCTCTCTCCGGTGACGGCGTCGTTGCAGGAGTGGCCACCATCCTGGTGGAGATTAAACAGCAAAGCACGTTTAGATTAAACAGTTGTGTAAAACTCATTTATAAGAAAACACACACACACACACACACACACATATATATATATATATGTGTGTGTGTGTGTAAATCAAATATCATAACATAATATTTGTCAAAGTAAAAATCAAATACAAATGTAAAATTAATATAAGTGCGGAAAAATCTCAAAAGACAAAAGTTTAACACAATAACCTGACAACATTCCGGTGCGGAGCCCTAAACAACCATAGTAGTCCGACAGAAAAGGCGTCACTAACTAAAATGATGAACGCCTCACTGGACTGGGATGTCAAATGGTTGTCGAGACAAAATGTTAATCCGTAAAAAATAAACAGAATAAACATAGAAAAATAAAAGGGGTCAGAACCCAATGTGATAAAACACTTCAGATTGCATCATGTGTATCTCACAAAGACTGGTGGATTCTATAGTCAGTCCCCATTAATTTGGCCTAAATCAAGCAATAAATCTTGACCATTCAATGCAGCACAATAAATCTGAGCCATTCATTTCATAGGGAGTATACTCCTTCAATTACTAAATTTTAACAAATTAAGTAAAAGTAGTAGATATTAAGTAATTTGTCAGTTACTTAATAATTTTCTCTTTTACATAATGTGTGACACATTTTACTTAATATTTTTTACTGTTCACATAATTTTTACAAATTAAGTAAAAGTTAAAAAATTTAGTAACTGATAAGTTACTTAATTTTTCAAACTTTTACATAATTTTGAGACCTTTTACTTAATTTGATGACTTATTACTAAATTTTGTATAATTAAGTAAAAGAAAAAAATTTAAGTAACTGACAAGTTACTTAATTTCTTGTTCTTTTACTTAATACTTTTAACTTTTACTAAATATTTTTATCTTTTACATAATTTAAAAATATTAAGTAAAAATAGTTAAAATTAAGTAATTCGTAGAGTTATTGGAAATGAAAATATTTGTCACTAAACGTAATGTAAAAGTTAGAGACAAATATTTGTCGTTGCAAATAACTCTACGAGTTACTTATTTTTTGCTACTTTTACTTAATTTTTCAAAATTATGTAAAAAGGTCAAAAAAAATTAAGTGAAAATTATTCAAATTAAGTAAAAGGTAAATAAATTAAGTAACTTACCCTTTACTAATTTTTTTTACCTTTACTTAATTTTTTATAATTCTATAAAAGTACAAAAATTAAGTAAAAGTTTCTAAAATTAAGTAAAAGATAATTAAATTAAGTAATATACCTTTTACTTAATTTTTTAACTTTTACTTAATTTATAAAAAATTTGTAACGGTAAAAAAATTAAGTAAAAGGTATCCAATATTATGTAAAAGAGAAAAATATTAAGTAACCGGCAAGTTACTTAATTTACTTTACTTTTACTTAATTTTTCTAAATTTAGTAATGAAGGGTGTATACTCCCTATAAAACTAATGGCTCAGATTTATTTTTCTCGATCCAATGGTCCATATTACTTTGCATGATTTAGGCCAAATTAATGGTGCCTGACTATAGAACCTCCCCACAAAGACTGGTTTGAAAACATTTCCAAAATATCACACACGATATAATAGATATACGTATATATATACACACTATATACGTAATACATTTTCAAATAAATGTTTCAAAAATGTTTACAAATAAAGCAAACACATGCACACACAAACGATACTATTAGTATCGAAGTCAAAATCATATAACTTAATATCATATTTCTCACAGTCAAAACGGAGTACAAACGATAAGGGACTAAAGCAAACGTGATATGGACTCTGCCACTAATCATGGAGTATTGTGGACCAATCACTAATCAATATCCAATCATGTGCTGGATCAAAGCACATGGCTACCATCATCTCTAGTAGCTGAGATTTCTCAAAACATTGGTATGCCAAAGGTTACGTGCCTCATAGCATAGGTTTCTCCAAATTGGAAAACCAATTCATACTAATACGTAGTATAAAAATCGAAACATGCAAAGCATCATCAAAATAAAAGGATATATATATATATATTTATATATTTTTTTTTTTTTCAAAACCAAATACTGAATATTTAGTCACATACTCAATTTTATTACTTAGCCAATCCTCATATTAGTCCATTTTCATAAATAGGTTCAACACATCAAAAACATTTATAGAAGTTTGAGACACAACCTATGTGTCTGAAGCTGTTATCCACTCACCTAGATATCCAAGCTCTAGTGAATCAAACGCCACTGGCAGACCGTTGTTCCCGCTGATAAGAACACAAAGATGAACAATACATCAAACACAGATGTATCAGAAACAAAGTATGCGAAACTCTAGTAGTTGTGGCTATACTGAAATACGTGCACATGCATATGCAGACTCGAACGTTCGAACAATACCCAAAACCCCACATCCACTCTCCAAAGCACTAACATTGCACGAAGTGTGCACTTAAGTAACTCGTTATTTTCAAAGTTCTACAACACCAACCCACACATGCTCATCCTCATAGAGCATCAAAGATCATTAATCAAAACTCCAATCGCTATAGACAATATAGCTGAAACAGGCGGGATATTACACTAAGGTTCACATCTTTAATACCGTAACAATGGTTTAAGCTATCATAATTATAAAAGAAAGGATAAAATAATAAATAGAAAGCCTAAACATAATTTCCAAATAAAGAAAAAGAAAATAAAAGGAAATAATAAAGCTTATCTTAATGGGTAATGAAAGCCTTTTCCAATTCCTCTTTAATTTCCTCTTCAATGCTTGAATTTTCCTTGGAAAATGGATGAGAGAATGATTCTCTTTCTTAATGTGTAAGTGTCCAAGGTTGCTTAAAATGGTGTGTAAGAGGAGTATTTACAGTCGTCTTGGTTCCCCACAAATCCTAGTAGCATCCTTCCAAAAATGCCCTTTGAGTATGCTTTGGTCCCCACTTGATTTCTCTCTCCTCGTCACTTTCTGTCTTCACTCTGTAGGGATGCCACGATCATGGCCTTTAGGGCCATTACCGTGGCTTGCTTCTGCCTAAAATCATGGTCATGGTTTTTGCCTCCATGATCGTGGCCTCCAATGCCATGATCGTGGCCCTTCTCTAACTTGCCAAAGTGTGCCAAATTTTGGGTAGTAGGTGGCCACGATCATGCCTCCAATGGCCATGATCGTGGTCCAGGGTGTGGCCTCCAAACTTGCTCCTCGTCGAGACGAACGAACGAACATGATGCCCTTTCAGCCAATTTTTCTCACTCTTTCTTCCATTGATCTTGTCACTTTAAAAACATATTTTTCATGCCTTTTTAATGTCTTTTCATCTAAATTTCATGCATTAACATCCACTCTTCACAATACACGAAAATCATATAAATTTGTGGACAATTAAGTACACTTATGGCCAAAATGTTATCTATTTATACTTGAATAACTATGTAAATTTAGCATAAATCAGTGAGGGACGTCGACTAGGGTTTCAAACCTTAGTTGCTGCCTCTTTTTTTTGAAATTACTTAAATACCCTCACAAATACAATCAGAGACATTTGAACATATTTGGATATATTTGAAGACTAAAAAATTATATAAAAACTAAAATTTGGATACATTCGGATGCTATAAAAAAATTATATAGATAAATTGAGATTTAGATACATTTTGGAGACCTTCGAAAAAATTGTAAAAATTATATTAAAAATTGTAGTTTGGAGGCATTTAATTTTAAAAAATATTATATCAAAAATTTATTAAATTAAATTTTATATAAAAATTGTGATTTGGAGACATTTGGTTACATATGGATATATTTGGAGATCACCGGATACATTCTAAAAGATCATATTTTTTCTCTTTTTGAAATTATCTTTTTCGCAAAAAAATCAATTTATCACAAAAATGTTGCGAAAATATCTCAAATTCTTGGTCAATTGCTCAGTCAACTAAAGATCTAATATTTTTGCAAGATGTTTCAAACGTATTTGTATTTATCAAAATATGTTTGTTGCATGGCAAAAACTAAATTCCGTAATTTAATTTCGTGTAATTCTTAAAATTTTCCGAAGAAAAGCATGTTTTGTTTTGGTTGGTTCTGAATTTGACAGTAATTTGTTTAAGTGGTTCACTAAGATCTGTTTTATTCTTTTGCTGTGTCACTATCTTAAACTTTTCCTGTGTTTTTGGGAATGGGAAAGTGAATCTTGTTTGTTAGTTACCTTGTGTAATTAAGCATGAATTAAGTGATCATGCTGCTCATGCAAGCTTGATCTCATGTTGAGGCAATAATGTCGGACTAATTAACTCCATCAATTTATATGGAAGTTCAGATTGTAATTCCTATGTACAGTTTTTTTGTTTTCCTTTTTCTTCTTTACACGCTGCCAGTGTGTGACGCTAGAGACCGATTGGAAGCGAGTTGGGTGGCCACGGCCGTGGCCGTGCCCGTGGTGCTCCAGAACGCCTTTTTTTCAAGACACGGACTTGCGTTTCTGGCTGTGTCTTGATGGGTCTCGACCGTGTCTTGCTTCTCTTGCCCGTGTCTTGAATTTATGACGGGTTTGGGTGATGTCTTAGGGTTTTCCTTGTCTATATTGACTTGTATTCTTTGTAAACTATAAATAGGTGGCTTGTGAATAATCTTAGATGCCTTTTGACACGGGCCAAGGCTTGAACATCCAAGACATGGAGGAGTTGGCCCAATTCTTCCCAATTTCTCTAGAGTTGAGTAGAACATTCTAGAGAAGTATGGAGACTTGTAGAACTTGTACATATGCTAGAATAGTGTGGAAG
>CAODLS012495089.1:0-15267 GCA_948243855.1 Flueggea neowawraea | reverse complement strand
TCCAACGGTCATATTGACTTAAAAATCTATAAATAGCCTCAAGACACATCAGAGAAGTAGTTTTTCATCACTTGCAAACATCTTACAACAACATCAAGCTTTCTCTTGCTCATATTTGCAAATTATCCACACACCTCTCAAGAGTGAATTTCACTTGCAAATTTATTATTTCTTGATAGTGTTTATTATTGAATTCATTCTTCCTTATTAAGAATATATTTGTATTTGAGAGAGGAATAGTTTTCTTGTTTGTCTAGAAAATAAGGTTTGTATTGATAGATGTTTAATCTTGTACTCATTGAAGCAAGAGATTGTAGATGTCTAATCTTACACTCATTAAAGCAAGAATTTGTAGAGGTTTAATCTTACATCCTTTCAAACAAGAGATATAGTGGATTCAAAATCTCAAGGGAAAGCTTGAGGAGTGTATGTAAGCTAAGAGGGGTGAACCACGATAAATGTTGACTTTAATTTCTCTATCTCTTCTCTCTTTATATTTATTGTTCGTGTGAATTTGATAAATTGTTCTTACTTTACTTTTGCTTATTTTGAATATTTTGATAATTACAAAAATATTTTTAAACAAGGTTTAAAAGTCAAAAAACTAATTCACCCCATCTTGAATTGTAATTTCGGGCCAATAGTGACTTATAGCTTGTATTTGGTTATAGGGTCGCTACACTGACACCAGCCACTAGCTACCGTCCAACCACTTTGTTATTGCCACAACCAATTATATATACCGATGAATTTGGATCAGTATCTTCAAATTTCATTAAAGAGAGCTCTGCTTGACCAATTTAGTGGCATAGACAGAAACAAACTACCACTGCATTGATTATTTGTTCATTTAATTTTCTACCAAAATTTGGTACTAGTAAGATTTAAGTCAAGTAACTATATATCCTATGTAGTAATTAGGTTGCTTGTAAACGAGACTGAGATGTCCCTGTCATCTTTGCTAATCCTTTGCTTTGCTTCAGGCATCTGTTTGGGCATAATTCATCCAACATATATATCTTTGAAAATCAATCCTGTTTTCTCATTTTCCATCAAGATTAAGAATCTTGAACACCATTACTTCTCAACCAAGAATCACAGTGAAGAACAGAAACAACACAAAGTTAGCTCTCTAACCAATGGATTTGCAGTTCATCGCTGTTGGAGTAACTTCAGTACTGAAAAATCTTGGGTATAATTCCTGGTGAGAGCAAATAACTTAATATGTCAAAAAAAGTTAGTTTTCCTCTATCCATATCTTTTATGGCTTCTTGCATTCTTTTCGGTGTTTACTATTGCATCTTTTCTTACACTAATAAACCCCAAGAGAGTCTTTCCCGTCCAAGAACACCACAACCTCCATGAACACATACTGCTAGCTCCACTGATACCATATTTGGGAGCAATACAACGTTACCACCAAGGGTCATCAATACTTTTCCTCCACTATGTTTAGATAAAATGACACCTTCCACATGTCGTATTTCGAATTAAAAACAACAAAAAAACTGAAAGCTGCTAAAGCCTAGTGTGCATTCAAAGATTTGGGAAAAATTGAGCTCCGCCACAAATGCGTGCAGGGCAAAACTAAATGCTGCCAATTGCCAAGTATGTGAGTCCGAAAGTTTGCGAGAAACTGACCTCTAACTACCAACTTACCGTAATAGTGCGAGTCTAAAAATTTGCAAGAAATCGGGCCCTCATTATAACTCATCCAGAAACTCTAAACCAGTCTGTTGAGTCATTTTCATGTCGTACAACCTATAGTATTTCAGCAGAATGAGTAAACTAAAAAGAACAAGAATTCAGCGGAGCAGTCCACAAAGTTTGGATAATTCCAATGCAGTTCCTAATACATAAAAATTATGCAACAGAAGTACCATAAAGCAAAGAGGATTTTTTTTACTCCTTTCTCCAGAAGAACCATAAGCAAGAGTGTGAGATCTATTAATGTGGCATGAGTTGGGCCTAATAAGGCGAATGCAAAGACCTTATGTTTCAAAATCTATATTAGAGATGTATTTTTGGATTGCAAATTATATTATTGTTTCTAAGCAATTATGAGGTATAAATTTCTTAAATTTGCTTAAAAAATTCAAATCATTAAATTGATATCCGAAGAATTATTTAAAAAAAAAGTTTGAGATTTATCCATTCAAATCTTACAAAACAATTAAATTCTAAATTTTTTTATTTTCGTTTTTTCCCATTAGTATTTCATTTCGGACCTCCTTATAAAAAAAATCTATGTCTCCATACTAATAATTAATTTAAAAAACTACATAAATTTTGCTTATTGTTAAACTATTGCCCGATCCAGTGGTTAAACTTTAAACATTCTTGCATGGTAATCAGCAACCTAGTAAACAAGCTAGAACTAACTACTTAACACAGAATAAGTTTTTATAATAGTACATTGTGTTTATTCTTTAAAAAAATACTATGATAAATATACAACGCCTCACTATTTGAACTATGATATTGATATATTCTTCATTCTGAATTAATAAATTTGTTATATATCCATTAAGAAAAAGATAAATTAATAAAAAATATTAACTTAATTTTTTATTTCAAAACACTCATGCATTAAAACTTAACATTATTTAAAAAAGAATAAAAAATTAATTGTGAAGGTAACATAATAATAATACAGTAAATCAATATTCAACTCATTAAATAAGACGATTTAAAATACTAATCTCTTGTAGTGCAGCAAAAATCTCACAGGTTCTTGAATGAATATCTATGTTAGTATTGTAAACATTCTTCAAAATTTTTCGGTAGAAAATGAAGACTATTCCGCAATCTAGGAGCCCTCTAAAGACCTGAACAAAGGCAAGTTTCGGTGGGAGGAAGAAAGGCTCTTCTTTTCTACAACTATGGTGGTTGAATGCCCAACACCTGTTTTCTCTCATAGGTCATGTCTGTCTCTCTGTATTAGAAAGGGAGTTGTGTAAATGTGGTGTCTATTTGCCTAAGCTCTTTTGCATATAACTTATCTTCCTATTTATAGAGAAAATTAGTATGAACTTTCCTATACACACAAGGAGTCCAATCTTCTAACTCAATTGCAATTCGTAATTCTAATTGGATTAGACTCATTGGTCAGATATTCGTATCCTAACCGAACCGGCTTCGACTTTAATTCCGTTATAAGTTGACCACTTTTAATATATTTTTTAATAAAATTTATTATTAGAAGTATTAAATAAATAACTAAGAAAATTTTAATTTAATTCTATATAATTACTCTTCTGCAAAGGATTCAGATTAATAATAAAAGCAAGGTTGATTCAGTTGGGGACAGAGGGAATAATATTTACCTAAAGTTTAAGCATGCATTACGATCTTCTGGCATTGATGATAACTCTTGACAAACTCATTAACAAGGATAAAATTATATATATATAAGGTGTTTAGATTTTATATTTTTAAAAATTTTAATATTCATATCCGTCTAACTAATTTATATATATATATATATATAAACTGAATATATTGGGTCCAATTTGTTGATATTTGGCGCTTTTAATAATTAATACATGGCAATGATATTTTAATCACAAGTGATTTCATCTATAATTAATCTGTATTTAAAATTATATTTAAAGTTATCTTAATAAAATATAAATAATGTTATAGGATAAATTTGATTTATTTTTTTGAATGTATAAAATAATCTAAATATAATTAACATGTATTTGATTTTAGATAAAATCTTTTTTAAAATTATTATTTGCCCTCTCTCTTTCTGTTTTCTATTTACAATATAGCAACACAATGTCCGCGGCTAACACTAATGTTCATTTATTTAAAAAGACTCAAACAATGAATCAAAAAAATGTTTTACCGTAAAACGTGAATTTGTAATCTTGCTGAAATTCCGTTGACCCATATAAATATCTTTTTGGCAAGAGTAAATCAATCAACTGATCATGTTCAAGTGCTAGAAAAATGCATCATTATGGCAGACAAAAGAACAAAATAGATATTAATGGAGGATCCAATACAATAGGATTCTTGTGAAAGTTTGTGACTACAATTTGCAACATTAATTGAATCACGTTTTACTTCTTTTAGTTTCCATGTTCTTAATTGACATTCGTTTCCCGTACCCCTTTACATCATCACATATTATAATTATCCTTTTGTAGAATTGAACATGAATTTGGACTACGTGCAGCCCATCTTTTTAGTTTTTTAACTTATTTTGTCTATCGAAACCCTGTCTGTCACCCCAGTTTTTTCACTCTTGTTTCTCCATGGTACATTCACGTACACCTGAACAATCACGGACCCCCTCGGGTTAATCGAATCAAAATCGGCCGAATTGGAAGCGATCTCAAACCGAGACCAGAACTTTAATGGATGGTCCAATTAAGGTTCAGGATCTGATTGTCGAACCCTTTATTCAACTGGCGATTCCGAACAGAGTCAAATCGATGGTTCAACCAGTAATTGGACCACTAATTCAATCGTTAATTGAACTAAAATGCGTGAAAAAAAATATAAAAAAGAAAAGATATTATTATTAGCATATAATATTTTTAATTCTTTCAACTAAATTTAATTTAAAATTAAAAAATTAAAAAGAAAAAAATTTGAACCATCAAACCATTTGATTTAAATTGGTAAACTAAATTGAATTGAACTAGAACCGGTCTATAGCAATTTGGTTCAAGTTCAATATTTTTCATGAATCTGAACCAGTACTTCATGAACTGTAGCTAGGTTTATATTCAAGTTCAAAAACACAAACTTATAATGCACATTGATTGTTTTTCTTACCTATTAAAAAATTAATTACTTTTCTTTATCATAGATAATTTTTTCTATTATTTTTACGCTTATTCTTTTCACGTGAAAAATGACTAATTCTATCAATTTTCATGATCAGTAATTACTATAAACGCAAACTTGACAAGGTACATGATGATTGTCGGTCACTCGGATTCTAGCATTTTAGCTAGAGTTATATGATAGTTGTGTAAAAATGTAGAGTAATCAATCATGGATAAGACAAAATAGTGCAAGTACCAATTAATAAAGAAATTGATTGCTTCCCTTTTTAATAGAAAAAAAATTTGCTCAAGATTAAGATCTGTGACGAATCATAGTGGTAAATTTAGGGCACCAAATCATATATTTCCTCTGTCTTATAATAATAAATATATTTTTTATTTTGAATATCTCAAAATATAAGCACATTTTTTTAATGTATTTAATATTAACAAAGTTATAATGTTGCTCTTATATAATTTTTTAACTAGTTTATTAATTACCAATGAAAAAAATTATGAAATTAAATGAGTTTAACTATTAAAATTATTATTTCTTAATTTCTGTAAAAAGTGATTAGTGTTTATTATTATAGGACGGAGGTAATATGTTATATTATAGGAGGTAAAATTCATATATATATATATAACTTAATTTTTTTTTTAAATAATTTATTAATATTATTGTATATTATTGTTACTGAATATTTCAATACATCTTAAAGTGGTCCGACCCTTTCTGCTCTTAAGAATTTATAGCTTGGTGGTCGTCAATAGAGATTATTTAAGTAGCATATGATAGTGGGTCAAAACAAGAGAAGGAAAAAGCAAAAATCTCTGCAAGTTCCCATTTGCCCTCTCTGACTCACTCTTCAAACAATGCGGCCAATTCTTCTAACTCCAAAGAAATTGACAACTAAATTTTGTGATGCCGCAACAAAATAATTGAAATTTTGGTCCCCCAAAAGTGTGGCTATATGTACAACTCTTCTTGTTGAGATATTTAAATTCCAAATATGTAACTATATTTTGGACAATTCATAAGTGTAAATTGTAAAAGTATAATTTATTCGTTCAATGGTTGGATATTTTAGTTCATATTGTGATCAAAATTCCATAAAATTTATTTTGTAAAATTCTTTCACATTTTTTTTTGATAAGTAATTCTTTGACAATTGAGTCATACTTGTGAATAGATACATTAAAACTACAGCTATTAAGTTAAGAATATTCTCAATTTAAGTCGAAAGAAACCAAAGTCTTCTTACTTGTATATAATTTAGAACCAATATCAGTCATCAAATTGTCAAATTCAAGACTTTGATTAAAACATTTAATATTTCAAAATTCGAAAAAATCGTTCTATCAAGTTAATTGATTCAAGAGCAATGTTTGACATTACAACTTTGATGCATTTAAACATTAATAAAGCAATAAAAATGGTAATGGAATTCATCTAATATTTTATAATATTATAATTCTATCTTCAAGATAATAGTATAATATTAATTGTGATGCATTGTAATTGAGATTTAAAAGAGCTCCGTTAATTTAATACAATTTGAAAAATTCACTTTCTTTTGGCATATGAAATTAAATTGTTGTTGTTCTAGACATAATTTAAATGCAAAAAAAATCAAAATATTATTTTATTATTGTAAATTTTTCCTCAATTTGGAACGCCTTGGTCACGAAAAGAAATTAGTGAATCATAAAAATTAAAAAGAAAATCAGTGAAGAGCCTCAAATGTATAGAGTGTAGACTGTAGACAAAGAAGTAAGAACACACCAAGAGGCCAAGAGATTCGGTCCAAAAAAGAACCGTACTTGGTCAACCCGAGAGAGTAGGTTGGTTCGAACCGACCCATTCCTACGTGTCAAAAAAGTCAAGGCAAGTGGTCCCCACTTAAAAAAAGCGCAAAAAGACTACTATAATATTTAATCATTTATTTAATGTAAATTTTATGCTCAATAGCCTGGCGAATTAAAATGCAGGATGTGTAAATTTAATACTTAATATACTAAATAAAACAAGAATATCAGACGGAAAATCATTCTTTGGGGTTAAAATTACTGTCATCTTTGACAATTATTCAACTGATGAATTAGCGGAGGGTGTTTGTTTGGAGTAGTAGTAGTAGTTTGTTTTGTCATTACGTTGTATAAAGTTATTTCGTTCAAAAAATGTATCACTCTCTTTATTTTTTTTTATTTTACAATCTGCTTAAACAATGCACTTCATCAAATTTCGCCGATGCAGCGGAACACATTGTTTTTACACAAGTGTTTTATTATTAAATCAAACATGCGAACAATGTGAAACAATAATTATGAGATTTTTTGTAGCTACTAGCTAGTAAATTTGAGATTGATATCCAAATTTGGGATATGTAGAATGGAATAATCTTTATTCCCCAAATCAAATTACCTTCTTCTATTTTTTTCAATCGAAAATGTATTTTACTATTCAAACGTGGGCAACACATCCCTAGGGCCTATTCTAATTAATGCTTCTATGCCATTCACCACTAATCTTACAAGTTAGAAGTTACCAAAACAAAAGTACGATCTGAGTTGTCGGTTTAGTTTCGTCTCCAACCCAACGTTTGAGCTTGTACAAATTCTCTTAAAACTATAAGATTAGCCCTGCCAGTCTCAGTTTAGCTTAATTAAGGTTGGTGAATTCTAAAGAAGACAAATTCAATTTTCAAACCAGTTTTCGAACGTCTCTAGGCCATTTTATGAGAAAATACAAAAGGAATCCTCCAAGTCTTTATGTTCAGAGTCGATCGGTTCTTGAAAAGATGATTCTAAACCCATTTCAGTTAGGTAGGCCGGCTTTAGGCCAATACAGATCTAGACAATGGTGGATCTGCATTTAAAGATGGGTGTCAAGTGACACGGCTTACAAATACAAAAATTAAGGTTGTATTTAGTTTGAAGATTTTTTTTATTTTTTAAAAAATTAGAAAATAGTATTAAAAAAATAAAAAAAAATTGTTTTAAAAAATAATTTCTGAAAACACGGTTTTGTATTTAATATATATATCCAAAATACACATAAAAAATTAGATTAATAGTAATTTATTTCTAATTTCTTATTGTCTATAAAAAACTTGTTTTAGCTTTTAGAAATGAATATATTTTTTAAACATTTTCATTTTCAAAAAATAGAAATAAAACTGAAAACAAAAAACTTTTTTTTAAAATTAAACATATCCTAATATTTTTAAAAATAAACATAGCCTAATATTTTCTAAAATGCCTTTTAAAACAGTCAAAATGAATCATTTTTAAAATCCGCAAAATTTTTCGAAAATAAACGTATTGATGCGACATATTTTGTAATTATATTTTGTTATTTAGTTCAGTTTTGACATTCTTCTTCAAATTTTTTAGATCTGCCATTGAATCTATACTATTGTCTACATAAAACAAACATAATCTTTATATATATACCTCTTTAGGATCGAATTTCCAACTGTAAATTTACTTGTGTCTAACATTTTTTTATGCCAATTCATGGGTTATAAGAGAAGAACTAAAAGGTCTTATATTTACATTTTTAGAAGAAAAATAGAAAATAAAAGGAAAAGAATTTTTTTGTTTTTAGGTATTAATGCAAGTCAATTTTCTTCAAATTCACTTAATGATAAGAGTTTTCTGAAATAGAAATATTGAAGTTATTATAAAAATGAATTCATTTCTGGTTCATTCAAAATTTCCTAATACTAGAAGTTCTCCGAAGGTTTCCTGAAGATATTTTTTCTCTTCCATCTTTTCTCTCTTTTAAATGTGTCATAGACCTTCCAATCTCTGTTTCAACCGAATACAAGTGGAGTTATTGTCCAGGAGGATTATGGCATGGGAGATGCCCGACACGACCCAATTTTGTTCAAAAATTTGTTCCACACGCTCCCGATTTATATTTTTTGCTACTATGCCCATTTTATTTTGTTTACGTTGCTGCTTCATTTTCAATGCGCTAGGTTTTATTTTGCATCGTTGGGCATATTGGGATCGTTTAGTTCACACATTTTTTGTGAGAATGAGAATCGGGAATGAGAATCGGATTTCAATTTTCATTGTTTGTGTTTGGTATATTAAAACTCTATTCTCATTCTCACCCTACTAAAGAATAGAATTATCTTTTAGCCTTATAATCTGATTAACAAGGGACTCCATGTTAATCAGATTATCATTACTCTATAATCAATTTTAAAAATATATATTTTTTATTATATCTTTTATTTTCTTTTATTTTTTTCATCTGTAGAGATTGAAATGAACTATTTTTAAAAATAATTATTAAAAGATAATTAATTTAATTTAATTAATTTTTATATAATATTATTTATTTTATAATTATATATAATTAATTATAATTATTATATATAATTATTATTTTATTTGATATAATTATTATTAATTTAATGTATATATATTATAATAATATTCTATTATAACTATATAATAAAAATTAATTATAATAATATTATAAAATAAGAAATATATATATATGTGTGCGCGTGCATGCATGCATGCATGTATGTATGTATATATTTATAAAATGTTATCATTGATTCAAATTTCATAGCAACAAAATCAAACAGATAACTATAGGAATCAAATTTCGATTCCATATTAAACCAAACAGTTACGACATGAATCAATTTAATTCTGATTAGTGTCATTCTGATTCTCTATATAATTAATTCAGATTCCGATATATTTTTGAACCAAACGTCCCCAATATATTAAAAACAAAAAAAAACATTTAAAAGTAGGGAAAAATAAAAAAATATCCAATTTGTACTATTAAAAACAAAAGAAAATTTCAACACAAAAAAAGTAAAAGGAATAGAGTTCATCCACATTGACACTAAAATAAAAAATAATAGAAAACCAAAAAAAAATCAAAAAGACAAATAAACATTAGTCTCTAGTTTAAACAAACTAAAAATAAACTCAAAAAAGCACAACTATGTACATGTAGAAAGTAGATTTCTATAATTTTGACTTTTTGTGAGATATTTTTATAATTTTGGCTTTTAAGAAAGACAGTGTCAAACCAAAATTTTGGACATTTTTTTGTAATTTTAATTTTTAAAAGGTATTTTTATGTAATTAGCCCAATTGAATTTTAATGTCTAAAATTTAGTCCATTTATGTATTTCTAAAAGAATCCACTAATTTTCAAGCAATTAATTGTCCACATCATGAGAAATTGAGAATGGACCTTGCAGTTAAAGTGACATGAACGTTCCAGTTAGTTTGAAGATTAGAATTTAATCTGAGTCATCTCCCGCATCTCTCGTACCACAATTATTCGAACAGTAATTTAACTCACCAAAAACTAATCAATTTGGATCAGTAAAAGCAAAACCCAATTATACATTCAATCCTATTAAAAAATAAACAATTTGGTTTTTTGCTTTGTATGATGAAGCAAAATAAAAAATATAACAAGATGTCAAAATTAATAATTTTAGGGCAAAAAAAGAGAGAGCTTTTGAGTGAGTATTTTGCAGATATTTATTTTTTTTTTAGTTTAATGAATTAAATTGGCCAAAATCCAATGGAAAAATATGGAAAATTAATTAAAATTATAATTTTTAAATTTAGTTTGACTTGATCGACCAAATAATTATTGTGAAAAAAATTCTTTAAATTTTTATTTATCTATTTTTCATAGATAATATTGCCCTATTATCTTGAACTTTGAAATATACACATGCTTCCTCCTTAATGTATTAAAATTATTATCATTTATCATTTTGTATTTAAATAAATTTAATGAATATCACCACGTGTTATGTCTATGTGTGCATATGACACATTGTGTGATAGAGATGTTCATTAAATTTGTTAAAATTAGAAATAATAACCGAGATAATTTTAATAATTAATTGACCAGACAAATTATTTATAATAGCGTGAATTTTTATGTGCTTTCTATTAAATATGATGATGACGTTGATGTCGAAAAAAAAATATATTAACTCTTTTACTTGGAAGAAATAATTTATTTTTTAATTAAATGTTTTTATTTGATGATATTTGGCGCAAATTTTATTGATTGCAAATTTTTTTAAAAAAAAGGGACTAAAAATGAATTTATATTGAGCTCGTTACGTATTGTCCGCTCAATTAATATATAAATTACTACTATTAAATAGAAAATTTGTTTGAGGTGTCAATTTTGATGATACTTACTGTCACGATCTGTTTTTAGACCATGACCGGCGTACGAGGCAAACCATCTATAGGAGTTCGGTCCATCTCGCACAAGCCTCCTAAAATCAGAAATTCTACCCATTCATTGATTTATAAAACATTTACGATAAAACCTTAGAAGGAAATCATATACATTTATATGAAAATAATATTTAACATATATATAACAAAATTTAATATATGCAAAACATTTACAAAGCGAGCTAGTCACAAATCCGTATACAAAAACATAATATAGACCTCATAATCCAACAACATCTCGGATGTGGAGTCCTAATACAAAGAAGTAGCCCGGCCAAGAGGCGCTACTAACAAAAAATGTCAGTGTTCCACTGGGTGAAGATGCAAAATGTTACCGAGTCAAGCAATTTGTAAAATGAAAACAAGGCAACACGGAAAAACAAAGGAGTAAGAACCCAGTGAGAGACAACACTCCAAATTGCCTCATACGTGCCTCACAAAGACTGGTTTGAAAACTACCACACAGTATATAACATGTATACATATATGCACACTATATACATAGTACAGTTGCAGAAAAAACGTTTACATCAAAAGCAAACACAATATACTTTGGCAAAATACTACTAATTGTATCATGTTAGAAAACATAATATACTTATTATGGAACCATAGGTAATCATGATGTGGTCTGTGCCACTCTACCACCGTATAATGACCATGGACTGTACCACTGATCCATATCCAATCATGTACTAGGTCAGCGTAACATGACTATCGTCTACCTTGATAGCTAGGTCATAACATGCATTGGTATACCAAAGGCTGCGTACCTCGTAGCAAATGTGTCTCACAATCAAAAACCATAATCAAAACCATGCATCTCAGAGTCAAAATATACGAAAATATATAATTAACCAATCTTTAAATTACTCAAGTTTTCCATACATGTGATAACACACATCAAAAACAAACTATACAGTTTTAAGACACAGTCTATGTGTCTGAAGCTACCATCCACTCATTTGGATGTCTCAAGCTCTAGGAATCCAATCAAAGACCGCAGGTGGGTGGCCGCTGGTGCTGGAAAACAAAAGATACTGTAACAAATATAACATGCAATCATCAAAATATAGTATTGTGGTCGTACAGAATATATGAATGCAATGCAAATGCCAAACTCTCAAACGATCTTCTCCTAACTAACCAAACGCTCTCAAGTGATCTAATCATCCTTAAAAACATGAATCTAACACCATCTTCCTCAAACACAAATCAAAATCATTGAGAATCAAAATTCTTAATTTCGGTCCTATTACACCTCAAGATACAAATCATCAAATCCACCAAAATCAACCATGATTATGGTATCTCCAACTCATATTCATCAATATATAATATAAATGAACTCCCAATAAATCAGAAATCCATAAAAATTCAAACCCTAGCTTGAATTACACCCATATCACACAAACACAAAAACTCCCAAAACCAAAGCTAGAATCTATTGGTTCCAACCTCAATCAATCATGATCTAACATCAAACAACTCTAATCCATTCGAAACAAAGAGATCAGAACTATCCATCAATCTCAGTCAAAATCCCTAGATGCATGATTTATTATCAAAACGGGAAAAGAAGAGATTAAGGAGTGATTCTTACCTTAGAAATCCAAGTGGAAGCAAAGAAAAGCAAGAGAAGCAAAGGAAATGGAAAGAGATGATGAAGAGAATTATTTCAGTGGTTAAGAGTGAGTTATGACGGAGAAGAAAACAGTTGGAGGTATATATAGCCTCACACAACTGACATGCCACGTCTTACTTACAACCTTCCAGAAGGCATGCATCTACGTGCGCAGTACGTCTTCTACGCAAGTAGTCCCTTCTTCTACATGGGTTGCACCCTCCTCAACGCACACAGACGGCTGAGCTGATGATTTCTCATCATTAGAACCAAGATCAACGCACGTTACACCATGTACAACGCACGTAGTTCTCTCCTCACACTCACGGTGCATGTTTTAGAGACGTTCCACGTACACAAAACCTCTCCAACGCACGTAGACGTGCTGAGGTACATCCACGACCCATCTCAGACGTCGAGCAACACGAGCAGAACTCTTCATCTACGTACGTAGACGATTTCCAGATTCTCCAACGCATGTTGAACGCACAGAGGACATTATCAACCGAAATCAAACCTCAAAAATCAAAATTCCTCACATCCAAAACACCTTGAAACTAGACAAAATGCTACAGTACTCCGACTAGAATAGTATAGAATATTACACTTATCCTAAAAATAGAATGTATAATATTTCTTTTTTATTACCCTAAAATCAATTTTCATAAATATTTTTTTATTTTCTAATCCCCACTATTTCTCACAAATCCAAATCTCAATTTAAGTCTTCAAAATCAATAAGTAAAATAAATAATATATATTTATTGTGACCACCCACAAAAACCACACATGTCCACCCTTGGTACTCTTCTTTGGTCTTCAATTCTCCTTCCCTCTTTATTTGCCGAGTCATTTGCACCGTTTTAAAGATTCACACACACACCACTCTCTCTCTCTCATTTCTTCTCTTGATTTATGGCCAGAGGAAGAAGTGGACTCTCCATTGATTCAGATCTCATCACTTCTACTTCCACTCCCACTTCCTTCCTCTTCTTTCACAACAACCCAGTTGTGCTCAATTCTTTCCCTGAAGATTTACACTCCAAGTGGAAGCCACACAAACAGAAAATTGTTAGCTTTGACCGTGATTCTGTCACTGACATGGATACTCCTGCAACTGCAACAACAACAGCTTCATTTACCAGGTCTCCTTCACCTCCGACTACTATTCAGTTCCCAGTTGGTCTCAGTGATCATCATGACGGTGAGGATAAACGAACGGTTCTTGATGAGATGGACTTTTTTGCTGACAAGAAAAACCAAGATGTTAAGCCTGCTTGTAAAATTGACATGGATGGTTTGGATGACTCCAAAACTCCTCCTGGATTGGAATTGAATGTAAACGTAAGTTACCCTTCTCGTCTTTCGTCTCTAATTTTCGTCTTTTGCGTTCACATTTGCATTTTTTTGGATCCAATTTGACAAGAACAAGTATCAATCTAATTTTCTTGGTTTGACTTTTTCTTCATCAATTTTGGATCGAACCAGCAGGAATGACAGTACTAAATACTCACGTGATTCCTGAAAATTTTCTGTTTAATGATGTTTGCCTGTTAATTTTTTTGGTTAACGTAGACTGGTCTAAATCTCCTGACGACAAACACTAGCAGTGACCAATCCATGGTGGACGACGGAATTTCGTTGAACATGGAAGAGAAAAGGGGAAAAATCGAGGTAATTTAGGAAACTAAGACAAAAAGTTTGAAACTTTATATTCTAAAACCCATTAAAGAGAAATTCTCGAATGTTTGATTAGTGTTACTGTATTATTGGTTTCAGCAAACAATGTTGCAGGCGGAGTTGGAACGGATAAAGGTGGAGAATCTCCGGTTGAGAGATATGTTGAATCAAGTGACAAGCAATTACAGTGCATTACAGATGCACTTAGTTACACTTATGCAAGACCAAAAAGCCGACAACAACAATAATAATAACGAACAAATTCATAATGGTGGTGATGTGTTAGGTGGGAAAGTTGAGAAGAAAAGTAATGGAATTGTGGTTCCAAGACAATTCATGGATCCCGGTCTCGCCGCTGCGAACACTGTTACTGCTGCTGACACCGATGAATTATCACTGTCTTCGTCGGAAGGCAGGAGTCGCGACAGATCGCGATCTCCACATAACAACAACAACAACAATAACGGCGAGAACGGAAATAATGAAGAAGGATTGGTGTTTGATCATGACAAGAAAGGGTTTAGTAGAGGAATTGAGAGAGAAGATAGTCCTGATCATCAAGTTTGGGGTCCTAATAAGCTTGCAAGATTGAATTCTTCAAAAAATGTTGATCAAATGGAGGCTACAATTCGGAAGGCTCGTGTTTCTGTACGAGCTAGATCGGAGGCTCCTATGGTACAGTAATTAGAGTTTAATTATGTTCTAGATTAATTTCAATTCTAGTGTTTAATTTGATCTCTATTTTTGTTTTAGTCAATGGGTTGTGACAAAATTTTTATGGTCTTGTTTAGATCACTGATGGATGTCAATGGAGAAAGTATGGTCAGAAAATGGCTAAGGGCAATCCATGTCCTCGAGCTTATTATCGGTGCACCATGGCTGCTGGTTGCAAAGTTCGAAAACAGGTAATCTTGATTTATTTTT
>CAODLS012495020.1:0-12821 GCA_948243855.1 Flueggea neowawraea | reverse complement strand
CTCTGATACCACCTTTGTCACGACCCGTTCCCGGGATAATGACCGACATACGAGGTGAACCGTCTATAAGAGCTCGGTCCATCTCGGACAAGCCTCAAAGTACAAAACTTCTACCCAAATTCATTTTTCAATAAATAATTTAATAATATTAAATAAAATTTTAAACCTCATTTGATAAAATTAAACATATATAATATAAATTACAGAAAATATCTCAAATCAAGAACATTTGAAATATCAAAAACACGAAATAGAACCCACAAAAACTCGGTGTGAAGCATCTAAAAGACATACAAACTAAGCCCGAACAAAAAGGGCACTCATTGCCACATCAAACAATGCCTCACTGAGCTGAAGATACCAAAAATCATAGTCCACAAAAAAATAACCTGCAAGATGATAATAAACAGGGACAAACAAAAAAAAGGGGTAAGAACCCAGTGAAGGATAATACTTCAGATTTCCTCATACGTGCCTCATAAAGACTGTTTTGAAAACAATTTGAAAATACCACATGCAGGTATCAAAAGGTATACATACATATGCACACTATATACATAATAGGTTTTCAAAAATACGTTCTAAAAACGTTCGCAACCAAAGCAAATAGTATACACTAAAACATTCAGGAATTAAGCAAAATATTTTAAGAATATTTTCAAAATAAATCCAGACCAGGAGTGAAACTCTTCAAAAAAACAATTTATCTTAACAAAGGTTCCAAATAATAAAATACCGTTTTAAGTTGTACGAAAAACATCAGAACAAAATCAAAAATCCTTTTAAACTGTTATCGAAAATTTCAGAAAAACAAAGCTCAAAAACATTTCTAGCTTTTCTAGAAATTCCAGAGTCAAAGGGTTGTCACGTAGGTATAATAATAATAATAATAATAATAATAATAATAATAATAATAATAATTTCAAAAATATAATATTACGGATAAGGGACCAAAAACAGAGGTGTAACAGGTGTGGTCTTCGCTACAATCCAAGTGTATCATAAGTGTGGTCTCTGCCACTAATCAAAACAAATCATGTGCTTAATCAGAAAAACATGGCTACCAATAACCCTGGTAGCTGGGTTATATTAAGCATTAGTATACCAAAGGCTACGTACTCTGTAGCGTAGGCGTCCCGTCTCCAAAATAGATATATATTATAATTGAATCCAAAAACAATCGGTCATGCAACCGAATATATCCAAAAACAAAGAGGGATATATAAGATATAACTTATATATCGAAATCCAAAAACTAATTACCGATTTTCAACGAAAATTCATAAATTAAATATAAACATATATTTTTCAAAAAATTTATATCAAAAAACGGTTGTAATATAATATTAGTAAAACAAACTTCATACAGATACAGAATCAGAAACAAAGAGTTATATACAAAAATACGATTTTTTTTCAGAAATCAGAAACAATGTGAGAACATATGATATATGTTTTTCAGAAACATAAGAAATCGAGAGTTAAGTATAGTGTACAAAACAAAGCATGGAAGCCAAAATCAAAAATAGAGAGAGGGGATATATATATACATATATATCAAGTTTCAAAAATAGAGTTTTGAATATTAATTCACAAAATCAAATTATTAATTTAATCAATCCTTAAATTAATCCAATTTCAGAATATGTGTCGAAACACAACAAAAAACAAATACAATTTCGAGACATAGCCTATGTGTCTAAAACTACCATCCACTCACTTGGATGCCGAGCTACCAAACTCCGAATCACTGACCACCTGTCGATGACTGGTCATCTTGAAAACTGAATTGAGTTGAAACAAAGTATTTTACAAACAGATCAAAAACGGTAAATATGGAAATACAGAAGGCGCTCAACAATGCCCAAAAACTCATTTCGATCGAAGATCTAACACTATTGGACCAAAAATCGAGATCTATGTAAAATTATAATTTAGTCCCTGAACTTTTATAAAATTACATTTTAGTCCCCAAAACCTCATAAAATTACAAACTATTATTCAAGTTCCCAGAAATTACAAACAAGTTCTCCAAGAAATCAGAATTCTCAAATGAGTCTCTGAACTCTCATAATTTAGAAAACTAATCTAATTCTTCAAAATTATAAATATGTGTCCCAAGTTTTTAAAATTTCAAATCGAGGCTTCAAGTTTTCAAAATTACAATTCGGTACCTTAGATTTTCAAAAATTACAAATTTGAAGCAAACTTTCCAAAAATTACAAAACTAAATTAAGGGAAAAATATTATTCTAAAAATACCTTAGATTTCGATTCGGTCGACAAAAATTGAAATCAAACACTCATGATGGTCGATCTCAACATTAGGAATGTTAATCCATCAACCAATTCACCAAACAAACAACAAATTCGTCTAAAATCAATCATAACTGAACATAACCCTAGTTCCACAAAAAACTCATCAAATCTCTAGATTCAAAGCTTGATTTTTGTTAATCTAGGTCACATCTAACATATTCTAGCAACCCCAAGCATCCATTCAATCGGAATCATCCAAAAATTAGAACCCTAGATCAATTCGGCCAAAAAACAAACCCACAAATTTAAGCACAAAAAATGGATTAAAAAAAAGATATGTAATCTTACCTCTAGGAAGCAATGGGATAAGCTCAAAGACAAATTGAGAGTGTTTTGAGTGAATTTAGGAGTGCAAATGACGAAGGGGGTCGGGTTTGGGTGTTTTAAACATTGCCAGATCAAAATGCACTGTTCAATATTTAACAAAGCAACATACGCTATTTTCTCATGCAACATACTTCTTGGTGTCACAACGTAAATTATAAAATTACAATGTACGTTGTTGTGGTAAAAAATGTGTCAAAAAGCTTTTGTTCTGAAAACGTAGCAGCACAACATACGTCACAAACCAACAACATATGTTGATCATCTTTCCTTCCCAGATAATGTGTGTTATTTGTTCACAACGTACGTTGTAAAGGGATTTTAGATGATGTACATCCCGCAACTTTCAACGTGCGTTGTCATGCTTCAAACAACCTTCTTCGACTACCTTTGCTTCCGAACATGCATCAGATCATTCTCGATGCTCGACAACACCCAACCTTCCAAGAATAACATTTCAAACACCCAAAATCATCTTCAAACATTCGAGAATAAAATTGAAATTGAACGTGATCATTCGAAATCAAATGACGTTCCACCAGAGATTTTACCGGAATTGGTTGGAACGCTACAAGAAATTGATTGGAACGAGAGGGTTATTACATAGGAGGTAACTCAACCCAAATCCTGGGGATGCTGCTCGACCTTGGAACATCTTGCATCAACCGGAGTCCCCCACCACTGGAACACAATTGGTCACGGCCTTCTTACCGCTATTTTGTGTACATAAAGCTAAAGCTAAAAAATGATGTTACGTATGGTATAGCCAAACTTTTACTAGAGTGGAATAAAAAGTGTTACCACTTACTTTTTCACACTATTAAAATCTCGTATGAGGAGAATATTCTATGGATAGTGTAAAGTTCAAAAAAGATGAAGAGATCAAAAAAGTAAAAATATTTTGGAATTTTGAAATTGTTACAAGTAGTTCAACCTTTTGTTCTAGTTTCTTGTTTCAAAAACAAAATATAAAAAACTTGTTAAATAAATATTTAACATCCTAAGAAGAAAGTTTAAAAATAACATCGTTTTATTACGGTTATAATCAATGAAGACTTTGAGCAGTCATTGGACAAAAAAAAAAGAAACTCTAAGCAGTCGATTATCTATATAAAGATAATAGTTCAAATTTTTTGGTATTTTTATGACCGAAAGAAAATACTTATTGGAAAGAGTAATTGGTCATATTTCGAAATAACCTTATAGATCATGGACGGTCAATATCATAAAATTAAAACAAAAAAAAATTATGTTAACGGGCAAAAACACATAGCTGAGCCAAGGAGTGAAACTTCATAGTGCTTACTTGTGCGTCGTACGACAAGTAAAAAATTGAGGTTTACGATTTTGTTTTTATATGATTATAGAGGCTATTTTTATCCTATTGAATTATTATTTAGTTAGTCAAGAAGTATAAATTATTGACTCATCTCTCAGTAATTAAGGTCCTCGGTTTCTAAGGAGTTAGAACAGCCAATGGAACTTCAAATTTCTTTTGACTTTTTAATTCCTTAAAACCAAACACTCATAAAAACCTTAGTTCTAGGGAACTTGCATTTCCATATCTTACTTACTGCCAACTAAATAAGGGCTAAAACGCAAATCTGACAAGTTCATTCTCTCATTCAAGTTTTGTAGTTAAATTAAAGAAAAAAAAATAAATTATATTACTTTTTTTAGGCATACAGGGATACTTTTTAATTTGGAAACCTAAGTACTAATAATTTTCTAATTTATGATTTGAGTTTATAATTATAATTTATATATGAAAAAGACTCCACTTATATTAGATGTAAGTCTTTGTTTTTCATTTACACCTAATTCTCACACTACAATTCGTATTTTTAGATGTAAGGGTGAGAATTATATTTAAAAAAACTTACATTAAATATTAACTTTAACAAAAATTAATAATGAAAATTATGTATAAATAAAAAAATACTTATATTTTCCTTAAGTTAATTCATTCTCCTCATATATATAGTTAGGGAGTAATTGATTTAATAAGTAAATCTGACATGGGATGCCAATTTGTCAGCCTCCTGCTGTTGTAACAGTTAAGCTCAACATTCGGATGCATTGCGAAGCTTGCGCCCAAGGTTTACAAAAGCGAATTCGAAAAATTCAAGGTAATTGATTAAGTGGTCCATTTTTTATATTTAAAGCTTGATTATTCCATTTTTTAGTTGATAATCGTTTAAATTACATGTTAAATTGAAATCAATTTACACATCGGAGTTGGGACATGCATATGGGTAACATCTGGCCAAAGGGTCCATCAATATATGAAAATAATTGTATTCCGTCCTCAGTCCTACTATTTTTCAATTGACGTATTAGTTAGATAAAGGAATAAAATAAAAAATTAAAAATGGGTCACATATTTAGTTTGAAGACTTACTTTTATATTTTGTCAATAATTCATGAATGCCTCTGCGTAATTCTCTATACAATCTCAACTTAATTGTTCGAGGTATGTTTGTTCTTTAGGTTATTTTTCAGTTATTTTTGACATAATAAAAAGAGTCAGAGGTGGCATCATGATATGTGGATTCAAACTTAATGAAATTCAACTTGGAAATTGATGAACGCGTTCATCGAGGGATCCTTTCAACCCGCAAATATTATGTATTTTTATGAGAAAAGTTTGAATTCTAGATCTCACTTATAGAGTTAATAACTCACAGATCTAACTAGTTGATTTAATTGGTCTTAAGTGGCTAAATTTTGTAAACTTTGGCACTAAAAAATGTATTAATTACAGGCGTAGAGACCGTGGAAACAGACCTAGAAAATGGTCGAGTAATAGTAAAGGGAGTGGTGGATCCAACAAAGTTGGCAGAAGAAGTGTACAAGAAAACAAGGAAACAAGTTTCAGTAGTGAAAGAAGAAGAAAAGAAGGAGGAAGAGAAGAAAGAAGAGGAAAAGAAAGAAGAGAAGAAAGAAGGAGAAGAAGAGAAAAGAGAGGATGATGAGAAGAAGAGTGAGATAAAAAGGAGTGAATATTGGCCACCAATGTATTACTTGGAGTATGCATATCCTCCTCCTGATCAAATGTTTAGTGATGAGAACCCTAATGCTTGCTTTGTTATGTAACAATTCTCAACAAATTTTAACTTTGGCTACGGATGTTGGTCTATATGCCAATTTTCTACTGATTATGTGCCAATAACAAATTGGCACAACAAGCATAAACTAGCCTTGTCCTTTGTTTTTCTAATTTTATGTATATAACCCACTAAATTTTGTCATAATTAATTCAAAATAATTTAAAATTTAAAATTATTAGTCACAAGTAAGTATATGCTGTGCTGTTGGTTATGAGACCGAAAATTGTCTTTTTTTTTTCTATTGAACAACTCGAAATAAATTTATACAAAAAGTTGAAATAAACTGATGAAAAGGTCTACTACATAATCTGATTTTGATAATGGAATTCAAACTAAATTTCAAATATTCAAAATTTTAGTTGTTGTAGCCTTGATTTGTTGAGGAAATTAACTTTGTAATTAAAAGATGTATTTTCAAAATCCTCCGGCTCCTTACATATTTTACCTAGAACTTTCAACTTCTTCTCCACTTATTGATTATTACTGCATCTTTTTTCAAAGCTTGTTGGACCTATATTATCCTTGTTTCCTTGGAGTGTCAACATAATTGAGTGGTAGAAGTTGTTACGTTGTTATTGTGTTGCCATTGTTGTTGTGCCTTGAACTAGCTAATTAAGTCATTTAAGCATCTCATTGATGCAATCTTATTCATAGCTAATTAACCGACCTGAGTCTTACGCAGGTCGCAACGCAAGTTAGAGAGGGTCCCAAAGTTATTCCGAGGGGTTCACTTTGATAGTTAAATCAGTAAGGTTGAAGAGAAATATTTATATATTATGAGATTTATAATGTAGTTCGCATGTTTTCCGACATTTAGGGTGTTCGCTCACTTAGCAAAAGTTTTAGTAATTTCCCATACTTTTAGTTTTTCGGGTGGCTGTTCAAGATTGAGTGAGCTGCAACTCATAAATAGGTTTGGGCGGTAGAGTTTGGCCCGCCCATTCCGTATAATATATATTTGACATTTCGAAGGCGAACAACATATGACGTTAGGGGAAGAAAAAGAGACAAAAGCACACCTTGTTTGTATATATTCCTTCTCTGGAAATTTCTATACGAGTTTTACCCACTTGTAGCAAGTATATATCAACATCAAGATCAGGATTTTGAGATGCACTATATAAGCATGGTGTTACTTGGGAAAATGTACTGCTACAGTTTTTGTGGTCCAAGGATCTTGGGTTAAAATTTGGAAAGAACCTATAGTTGATTTCAAGTCACTCTTGATTGGGTTGTGATATTGTCTTGATAGGACTGTGAAGATGCCTTTCCAGTGCCTGCATTTCCACACATAGTGCATAGTCTGCATCCACAATTTGGAAGATCTGTGACTAAGTTTTCAATTCTTGAACATGACCATTATATTTAGGATTGTCGCATCAGATAATCTAAGCAGCCAAAAGTGACTTCAAATTTATTTTTTGGATTTAACCTAACCATCCCAACACAATATACAAGCTCAATATACGTAATTGTAACTCACATATCAAAGGCAAGCTTATTACACTAATTTACTAGAATAATAATTAAATTGAATATCTCTTAATGTGATCTTGTAATTGAGCATTCGAAAAGATTGAACATAGCAGGTCTGATCAAGTAGCTAGTATATAGTGATGCCAAGTTTTTTTTCTCTCTTTTTTAGGTGCAAGCAGTCAATTTTTTGTCTTTAATTTTTTCCTTAAGATCAAACAAATCCAACTCATAATAATGCACATGTCTCAAGACCTTTCATACAAAAAATATTTTTTATTAAAAATTAAATTTTCAATCTCTTAACGCTTCAATGTTACAATAATTCTTAACTGAACACAAAATTAAAAATTATTTATCAATTAAGACTAGTTCAAATATTTGAGTGTATACGTTATTAATCTAAAATCTCAAGTTGAATATCGTGCAACCAAAAATTGAAAACCAATTCGATGCAGAACCATCAAATGAGTATGAAAGCCACACGCGCAAGCATCAATGGACTTATAACTATTCTATGCATGCGATTGTTCTATTGGACCACAAAGGCACTATTGCTTCGACCTGCCAAAATAAAGAAAGAGAAAGGCTTAGGCCGAGCACACGAAAGGCCAATGAGAATTGTTGGGGCACATTCATCGGGGAGACAGCTGCCGGTGTGGTGGTGGTACCATCATCAGCCAATTCACTGCAAACTGAAAAAAGTACTATTTCGTTGATTGAAACGACTTTTAGTTATGCTCTAATACACAGTCTGTTCTAATGGCATTTCTCTCTATCATTCATCCTCAACTAGATAGCCGAATCGATCTTTACTTCTTCAGTAGGGACCTTCAAGATATTTTACGAATCTATTGGTTGTATCACAAGATGCAGAGTCTATAAGAACTTGCGTTTCGTTTGAGAACCTCGGCGTCCATTTCAAAATTATTAAGTATATATCAGTACTGCTTAACTCTTTATATGCGGAGCCAAATTTAGTTTGTTTAATTTTAAAAAAAAACATGAATTTTGGGTCAATTAATGAAGAAGTTTAAATTTTTACAAATTAGTGTATGAAATTAAATGTGTAACAATTTTATCATCTATCTGTTTTTCATTGGTATTTTCTGCATGGTTGTTAATGTGACAACTGAAATACCGTCTTACTTAGTTGCTTGTTGATATAACCTCAGTTGTCATGTCAACCATCAAGCCGAAAATGCTAACTAAAAACATACGAATAACAGAATTATTGCATAATTTAAAGTTCATGTATCAATTTGTCAAATTTTAAAGTTAGTGACAAATTTATTAATTGGCTTAAATTGCATTTTTTTAATTAAATAGGCCAGCAGATTTCCTTAGCACATCTTATATAAATTTATAGCTTGTTAAAATTTCCTGTCTTTTTTTTTTTTGTAAAAAGACCTCTTCATACATATTCCTATCCAATTAGATTGATTCTATACACATATATGGCATTATACACTGGCAACTGAATTAAACCGACCTCTCATATATGCTATGGGAAAAAAATTATTCCGTCAAAATAAAATTAGGCCGAAGCCGAATACACCTATGAGTCTACATATGACGCACCCGTCTTTTTCATGATACAACATATCGCTAACACCACGGCAGTTATTCTATTACATGAAACCATGAGAGAAGTTCCTAGCATGTTTCGTTATTTATATTTTCAGAATAATGTTTACAAATACTAAAAAAAAAACTAAACTTTTAATCCTAGCATCTGACATTCTGCTGTTAGAATTTTTTGTCAAGTGATGACATATAATACTTACTAACTGATATGGCAAATTTTGCTTAGTTAGCATACCGTATCATTAAACGTTTCATATATTTGTAATTAACATTGTAGTGTTACCCGCATTTAATAAGATGGACACGTGACACACAGGAATAACGTCATTCTTTGAGAAAACGGAATGATGTCAGATTCTTCTTTCTTTTTTATAGACTGAAAGTAAAGATAGATATAACCCAATACACACATAGAAGTCAATAATACGAGTCAAAGGATAATAAGAGGATGTCCTCGAGGATGTTTCATTATGAGTCAAGGACAACACCTTCTAAGAAATCACAAAGGGGTGAGAAAGTATTCTTAAAGATGCCTCACAAAAATAGCTAGGGAAGACCTCATTCTTCTTGAAGAGCCTCGGGAAAAGTCTAAGCGATAATTATAATCAAAGTCAATCAAGTAGGCACTTCGATAAAGAATATCAAATACCAAACCTAAGGCACTAATCTAAGGACAATGACCGTGATGAGTTGTGTCTAGGAAGCAGCTTAGGCTTGACAATTAAAGACTGAGGTTAGCTAGCTAACTTACGTAGGAGTCTGAACAATATGGTAAGTAATAAAATGTGAAAGATTAACCCACGATGCTCCCGAATGTGGAAGTGAGGAGACAAACATGAAAGTTGAACAACATGAAGCAAGTTAGACGCGGGAAGTGGAAAAAGGGGGAAAAACTAAAGCAATTTTCTTCACCTCGCTGTAAATTGAAAGCTAAAAAACAGAGCAATGGATCACACTCCAGACATTTTACTTATTACTATTGGCAATTTACTTCGTCTTGCACATTTTACTTTTAATTTAATCATAGTTATTCCGTCACCAATACTAGGTTAACTATTTGCATGTTGTATAGTGAGTCTTAAGTCCTCTGATGTTTCGAGCAAAAGTTTTTAATCTTTTTCTTCGTTATTTTAATAATTGTATACTTGATCTAGTTCAATTGTTTAAGAGCTGTGTTGTGAGTTACTTTTCTATACTTCAGACGTAAACTTTTGGATTTCTTGTGTTTTTATGATTTGTATTATTAAAAAATCTATAAATATCGAGGTTTTCCTCTCATCTTGTCTTGATTTTATCGTTTATTGGCGTTTCTCGCGTTAAGTTTTAAGCTGCTAAGTATTACTGAATCTCTTACATGCATTACGCGGTCGAGTATTTAATATTTTCTCCTCAAATTAATTGTGTCCGAGCATACTTCACGAGAATTCCCTAATACCTAGAATTTCATTTTTTTCTTTTTTTTTCATTTTGAAAATATTTTTTTTATAATTCTAACTCAACATTTCAAATATTGTTTTTTAAACCTACCATTAACTTAAAAATATATTATAATGTATTAAGCAAAGTTCAAAGTCCGAAGACATTGGATGGTAACTAAGCAAGATAAGTTCCATATGGCTGGCTAAAAAAAAAGAGTTCCGTATGGATGATCAATAAAATTAATTAAAAGATATGATCCATATATGTGTATGAATTGAAGATTACCATCGCGAATGTCCAAACAAACAGTGATGCTTGGGGTTAAAGCAATCAAGAATAATTTCCAAAGCTTTTATTGATAGAATGGAACTTTGAAGTGACATATGAGCCCACTTCTTTTGTTTTCTACTGCGGCAATTGGCTGATCTTATTTCTTTCTCATTGTCAATTGTTATCAACTTCTTCTTTTTTTTCCAAGATAAACATTTTCTAATGTGAACACCAACACTACAATTGATGCAGAAATCAATGCTTTCCAGATATTGGTTATTGGAGAAAATAATGGTATTTTGTAGAGGAAAAATGACAAAACAAATTGGACGGAGAAAAACGTTGCATATGTACGATACGTGTTGAGTGGTTCGGTTCATTCTCATGACTTAAACCGAATTGTACCCTACAATTGAGTTCAGTGGGGTGGAGCCGAACTCTTCTAGGTCGGGAGTCAAAATTTTATATAAAGAAGAAAAGTGGAAGCATATAAAATTATGAGACAAGTTTTTCAGTACATCACGAGTCCAGTGAAAGGGAGAGCCATCCATATAATTAAGTCAATTAATATCCATAACAAAGACATTTAAATAATTTTGTTAAGTTAACAATGAGAATCCAATTTTTCAAAATTATTTGTTATAGACTATATGAAAAGGAACATAGATATTAACTTATTATTTTACCTCCTTATAGCTAAATTATATGAAATTAAACATTCATTCGTTTTTACTCTTTCTAACTATAATGTTTCAAAGTCACCCACCTCTAATAAAAAATTAATTAGACAATGCCAACATTACTATAGCAAAAATGGTAATTATTAAACGCGAGAAGAAATTAAATTTTCCTAAATATTCCAAGACACTCCATTCTACAGAAAATTTAAAGAATTCAATCTCTTGCAATACACATAATTAAGGTAGAATAAATAATTCACTTATTTAACTACTCCTTGCATGGTATCTTGGTATGGAGTATAAATAACTAAGGAATATTGTTAATGTTGGAGTCATTTTCTTGAAGAATATTGAAGTCAGACCTTAAAGGAATCAATTCAAGTCAAAAAGGGACGGATTTGTGAAGAAAACCAAACTGCTGGTTGGACACGAACGGACACACGGGTGTGGCGCTACCAGTGTGCGACGCTGGAAACAGATTGGAAGCAAGTTGGGTGGCCACGGCCGTGCCCGTGCCCGTGGTGCTCCAGGACGCGTTTTTTAAAGACACAAACATGCATGGGAGGTCGTGTCTTGACTGGCTTCAACTGTGTTTTGCTTCTCTTGCCCATGTCTTGAGTTAATGATAGATTTGGGTGATGGTTCAGGGTTTTCCTTGTCTATTTTGACTTGTATTCCTTGTAAACTATAAATATGTGGCTTGACAACAATCTTGGATGCCTTAGGTGGTCGTTGTAAGCTTTTGAACGTCGTTGTAAGCCGTTGTACTTGTTTTTACTCTGAATTGTAGAACTACTTGTGTTCTACTCGTGAACATAGATTGAATTGATCGAACCACGTAAATCTTGTGTTCTTGTGTGATTGCTCTTTGTTATCCCGCATTCTTCTATCACCGGTTTTCTCCTGACAAGTGGCAGCAGAGCCACAAAAGTTTGTTTAGAAATTCATGGGGTTCGTTCTGTAGAAAGAAGATGTCTTTGTACAAATTCGAGATTGAAAAATTCAATGGATCGAATGATTTCATGCTGTGGAAGCTAAAGATGAAGGCAATTCTGGTTTAGCAGAAGTGTGAGGAGGCGATTGAAGGTGAAGAGAAATTACTGGTAGAAGTGATAGCGACATAGAAAGCGGAGGCTGTGAAGAGAGCGGAGGCTGTGAAGAAAGCTCATAGTGCAATTCTATTTAGTCTGACGAATGAAGTCTTGGGGGAGGTAGCTGATGAAACTACTACAATAGGCTTATGACAGAAGCTTGAGAGTAAGTATCAAAAGAGATTCCTGTCAAACAAACTTTATCAAAAAAGGCGGCTGTATACCTTGAAGATGTCATAAGGCATGCAGATAAACAAACATCTTGATAAATTTAATAGTATTGTATTAGATTTGAAAGATGTTGGTGTTGACATTGAGGAAGAGGATCAAGCTATGTTTTTGTTATATTATTTGCTTGGATCATGTGAGAGTTTTGTTGATACTATCATGTATGGCAGAGATGAAATTTCTATTAATGATGTTAATGATGCTTTATTGTCTAAAGAACTGAAGAGATTAACTTCTAGATTGGGTGGAGACAGAGTGGAGTTCAGGTTAACTGTGAGTGGGGGCAATAGAATGGGAAAGAATCATGGTTTGAGGTGTTAT
>CAODLS012494921.1:0-12699 GCA_948243855.1 Flueggea neowawraea | reverse complement strand
AGAATTTGGAGAGACAGGGACTTCTCATCCGAAGTTTCTTTGAATACTTGGCCATTCGAATTTTAGCAGATTCCTTGTCTGATGTGCAAGTTATTCTCACTATGAACAATATCAAGTTTTCACATCTGGAGGTAATTGTCTTCTTTTCTTTTCCCATTTAACACTCAATTTCGTACCTATCTTATTGTTAATCCAATTATTAAAAAGCAGTTTTGCCCTCCTGATGGTATCACCTATAGTGATGGCTACGATATTCATGATTAACTATTGTATGATCATGATCACCTATATGTATGATATTTTATGGAAGTAACTATTGTTGTTTCAGGTGGAGAAATTGGGGAGAAGCAGCTTCTTTTTCCTGCGAGAGTCGTTTCCATTTGATGAAGTAAGCTTTGGGGAGTTGTCAGATGTAGTTACCACCAAGAAACCAATGGTGACTTCTAAGGCTATCTCCTATGTTTTTAATCTGATCCCACCAGTTGACATTGACGATACAGCCACACTGCAGGAATGCCTGCAAGAGGCGCAGTGAAGTATGTAAGGATTTACACAATTCAATGGCTATTTAGTATCTATAGACTATAGGTAGAGAAAACAAAAGAAAAGGCACTTTTTGATCAATACCAAAAGAAAAGGATTGACTACAGGTAATGGGGCTTTTGAAATTTGCTGGGCCTTTTTGATTGATAGAAATTAAAGAAAAGAATATTCA
Source organism: Flueggea neowawraea (assembly GCA_948243855.1). Taxonomy (NCBI): domain Eukaryota; kingdom Viridiplantae; phylum Streptophyta; class Magnoliopsida; order Malpighiales; family Phyllanthaceae; genus Flueggea; species Flueggea neowawraea. The sequence continues at coordinate 11,984 of CAODLS012494921.1, read as the reverse complement.
AGCACTTCCTTCAAAGCAACTTTTGTGTAAATATGTTTGGTGTATTATGTCCGAGGGAAGAAGGTAGTATATGAATCAATTACATCCACTAATATGAATCAGTTTCATGAATATGCAAATGATTTTGTTGAGATATCATATATTGGATTTTTTTTTAGTTAATTATGCAGGTTGTTAGAATTAAAGTACGAAATTGTATAATTAGGACCACATGTTTTAAAATTTTACACATGCAAACACTTTTTTTGCAAATGTCACAATTTTAAAATTGATTCTTGGAAATGTCACATTTAGTTAGATAAAAGCGAATTTCTCTCCTTCATTTTCTCTTTTTTCTCTCTCTTCATTTTCTCTCTTCCTTTCTCTCCCTCACACCTTAGCCGCCCTTGCTCTTTTTTCCATCTTTCTTCTTCGCCGCTCTCATTTGCTCTCCACCACCATTTGCCTCTTGCTCTCTTTCTCTCTCTCTCTCTCTCTCTTACCCTTTGCAACAGAGATGCGAAGACGAGAAACAGATTTGGAAGTTGTCGGTGTTAGTTGTGCCTACGATGAATCGAGCCAAATATTGACAGAAATCAAGCTCCTACTATGGCGTTGTTTGTCCAATATGCGACGAAAATCGAAACCTAAGGTCGTGTCAGAGTTGCAAAGATGTCGATGACGTGTTCGATGATGCTGTCGTCGTTAATTGCTTCAGTGCCAATGAGGTTTGTGTGGCTCAACAATTGGTGTGCGACGACTAAGGTTTTGGAAGCCCTAGCTACTTTAAGGAGATGTGTTCAATTTGTTGTAAATTTGTTAGTTTAGTCCCTGAATTTGTTGGTTTTTTATGAAATTGTAAATTAGCTATTAAGTTTGTAAAATAACACTTTTGTACGCTTAAATTTCATGTAGTGTGCACCTTTGAACACTTGAATTTCAGGCTATGTACACCTTTGTACACCAAATTAACAATCATTAAATAAATTAAAATTTTATAAATATCGTGTAAACTAATAAAAAAAATTGTGTATACCTATATACATCAATAAATTAACTTAATTTAAAACTGTCAACTGAAAATTTATTAAATCAAATTTTTCATAAAAACAAATTGTGAACTCCTTTTTAAACACTTGCGTATACCATTGTAGACCTTCTAAGGGTTCACAATTTTTAGAAGAGTTCTAAAAGTCTCCAAAAGCCAACACTAATCTCGTCTCACGCAGCGATTCCAGATCACATCTTCTCCGATTTCGGTCATGTTTGCAAATCAAATGTTTTCTCTGAGTTCGCGGCGGGAGTAGTTCGAAGATGAGAGAGAGCCGAGGTCGAGACGGAAGAGAGAACGAGAACAGAGCGACGAAAGTGCTCTTGTCTCTCTCTTCGAGGTCGCGATTGAAGAGAGAATTGTACAAATCAGCCATAATTGCCGAGGGTCTTGTAGCCCACTAGTGGGTACCATGGTTGTGGCTTGACCACCCGGGTTTGAAATCGACGGTATACAAAATAATGGGTGTGTGCGTAAATGCCTTATTTATACAAATAAAGGTTTTTTTTTCCAACTTTCTTAATAGAGACTAAGAAGATAAGTTAAATAAAAAAATCAAGCAGGGAAGGTGGGGAGCAGGCAGGTCACATTTATTTATTTTGATTGGCCCATTTGAGAATCTTGTACAGATCAGCCATTCAGATGTTGTCTGAAAAACCCTCCTCCCAAGTCCCAAATATTCACCTCTTCCGATCAGCATTTCCAGTTTACCACCACTACCACCTCCAAAATAATCCATTACCTGAACACACACACACACACACATATATATATATATATATATATATCTATATATATTTGAGGAAAAAACTTCATTGCAACTCTATTGAGATGTCACATAAGACTATCGCCACTCCATAGACTCCTGCACTGTCCAGCTCCACACCTGGAGACCCTTCCACGTCGACTCTCCGACCCAACCAAACCCTACTCCCCCGCCACTTCTACTACTTTCACTCTCGCTAAACGTCCCTGCCTCTCCGATCGCTCCACTTCTTTCTCTTTAGACTCTATCGATATCTCTAAGCTCTCTCTTGTCGACGACGACCGCCCCGGCCCTTACAAGAGCCCCAGCTACCGCCTCTTCGCCCGCAAGCGCCGTCGCCGTGGCTCTCGCTCCCTTTCTGGTGCAGCTCCGACCGTAGTGGGAAGCGGAGGTGCTGCTCCGTCGGGGCTTCGGCGGCGCAGGGACTACTTGCTCGGATTTCCAGTTGGCAGTGGGGACGGACTCTAGTGGAGAGTTGTTTGTGAATGGGGATGCGAATTGGGCTTCGGACGTGAGTGAAGCGAGGAATTCGGGGAGGAGAGAAAGACAGAGGGAGAGGGAGAGGGAAAGGGAGGAAAGGGAGAATTTGGGTGGTGGAGTGTTTGGGAATGCGGATATTCCGGGGAATGAATCCGGATATGGGAGCGAACCGGGTTATAGAGGGGATGGGGAGTTTGGGTATGGGGATGAGGTTGATGAGGAGGATGAAGATGCGAGGTTGTTGTTTTGGGGTGACTATTATGGAGGCACTTTTGCTTCTTCACTTACATTTCTTTCTTTGTCTAGTTTCTCTATGGATTGCGAGTTAAACTGTAAATTTAGAAAGTTGTTTCCACTGTTAATTTTTATTTGGGCATATTGTTTTGTTGATTTCACTGAGGTGGAGTTCATCTGGTTGGGTTTAGCTTGTTTTGGATCTTGACATCTCTGGTTTCAAGAAAGAAAAGATTACATCTAGTTGTTTTCAAGGAAAGATGACGACAAGTGATGGGATTACATGCTCGTGAGATGTAGCGCTCTTTGGAATGGCGAATTATGGCATGTGTTAGAAACTACCACTTTTGTTTTGTGATTGCTTAATTATCCTGGTTTCTGATGGATGTCTACATTCTGCCCTTTCTAATTGTTCAATGCGATTGGCATGATCCCCTAGTCTTGTTTAAAAGCTCTTAGAAACAAACCCATAACCCTTTTTTCCTACGGAAAGCTGATTCAAAATGATGTTGCAAGATTTTGATCAAGTAGAGTTTGCCTTTTACTGTTAACAAAAATCCTTAATGTTTGGAGTTGCATGCCTTTTATCGAAGGTTGAATGGCACTGCCTTTTGGTTTTATTAATTATGCGAATGTTATTCAATGACCTCCTTTATGTTGATGTTTGCCTTTTATTTCCTCCTATCTTCAACTAATTGAATTATTGGCATCATCTATGCTTTATTGAAAGTTAAGCCATCAAAACTGTTCTTCCTCCATGTTTTAACGGATGTTTTAGCTGTCAGGAACTCTGTCTCTATACATGACGTGGTACTGGCGAATCATTCGAATGTTAGAAGCTGTTGTATAACATATGTTTGTAGTTTATATTGGGAGATTCTTACTTTTGTGTCATTTGGCTTTAGCAGATGCTAAAATGGAGATGGTGGGGGAGAACATGTTCTCTGATCAGAAAACTCACTACAGATGGCGTCGCAAGAAGCATGATTGTAGAATGGTCTATTCTTTGAGATGATCAACACTGTAAACAAATGATCCTCTCATCCAGTCACCGGCATTTTATCAATTAGTAGTTTTGGCTTGTGGAAATGCAGTGACTGTTATTGTTGTACAAATTCTACATAAAATATTTTTGTAGACAGAGGAATTGGATTCCTCCATGATGTAGCATCTCAAGCGCAGAGGTTTCTGCATATCACTGATTACATTTCAACAAGTTTGTACAAGAAAAGTTTGTTTAATTAGTAAATGAGAAGAGAATAGGAGAGATCCGTTGGTGTCTGTGACTGTACATGGAACCCCTTTCTTTGTTTCCTTCATTGTCATGTCTATGCTCCTCCTAACTTGAATTGAGTTTTTGTTTTTTCTGTCATTAATTTGTAGATGTACATTTCTAAATTTTATGGGCATTTTGGGTGTATCATTTCTCGTTTGTCAATCCCCGGAGTGGCAATTCAGTTCGTTAAAATGTAGTGACTTGCCCGGTAAACTATTATCTGGCTACAGTATTTTTTATGAAAGGGAGAGGGAGAGAGATCAGGGAAAACGACGTAGTTTAAGTGCAGCTAAATGCGAACCTTGGCGTCAGGGTTCTCCTTCTAGTAAACACAGAGATCCTAAACTAGCGAAGGCGAGGGAGGGGAGAGAATGATGAGAGGAGAAGCATTGAGTGCATACAGAGCGCTTTTGCGAGCTACTCGGAAATCTTTTGCCGGGGATTCAGTGATGCTGAACGCGTCGGCTTTGGAGGTCCGAAAAAAATTCGATGAGAACCGTCACGCGACCTCCGAGACTGAGATCCAGAGACTCCTCGAAGAGGCTCGCGAAGCCTCCCACTTCATCTCCACCATGATCGTTCAAGCCAAGCTCAACGATCGAGGCGGCTAAGGTGACTCTATACTTGCTTCTGTTAGCATTCGCTATTTTTTCACTATGCACCTGACCTGATCGTCAAAATGTCTATGTTGCCAATTGTTTCGTCTTCGTTATCGTTAGGGTCTTTTTTTCTTTCCCCGTGCATTGTTAGGGTCTATTATTCAGTTGTTTAACGGAGAAAATTTAGCCAGTAAGCAGTTGATGGCAACCTTACGTGTTCTTATGGGTCGATCATATCTGATTGATTGTGCACGCTAAAGCGGCTTTGGTTTTTGCAGAGGTGAAGCCGGATAAAGAGCATGCTGGAGCCACGCTAGAGATTCCATCTGAGGAGATTCTTCGCAAGTCTGTCTAGGGAAGCAACATCATCGGATGCCTCTATCCATGGATGGAAAAATGCATCTTCAGATTCCAGCTATGTTTTTCTGAAATTTGACTATTAGCTTCAGGAACACACTGTACTGTTAGAAGTGCCGTTGTTTGAAAGATTGTCTTAATTTCACTCACAGAGGTTCATCATAAATATTTTAAGCAACAATTTTGTTTGTATTTCGATTGCCAAGTTTGTTCCTGCGAGTTTCTTGTTTAGATAAATGAACAATGTGATTTTGAAGGTAATGTTTCTTTTCATTCTCACCAGAACACAGAAATATGATCCTCAGCACACTTTCGATCCTCAGATTACATTGACGCTGGCATGGCCACATCGGCAATTCGTGCTTACGATTGGGATGTATTACCAATACAATGTCGACCTTTGTTTCATAAAAAATTCCTCAAATAGAACATAGTTTTGAAAAAAAAAAGAATTGACAACATATGTGTGTACTACATACAACTCAAATGAAACAAAATTTTCATATATGGGACTGCTAGCCAAGCTCTACCCAAAAATACAAAGCAATAATCAGGCTGAACTCTCTCTCTTCATGACTACGGCACTTCACTTCCTCGAACATCCAAATTGCGCTATCACCACATGTTAGTAGGAGTAAGTTACTTCACAGTGCCATTTTAGTCACTATCCTCATTTTCTTCCAGCTCCTCTTTGTCGTCGTCATCCTCATTTTCCTCATCATCATCCTCATTTTCTTCAGCATCTTCCTTATTGCTCTGCTTTTCTTTTTCTTGTTTTTTCTTATCGTTAGCTGTTCCTGAAATAAGCAATGTTAAAGATATAAGCCTGGTATAAGTTCATTATTCAGAATATCTGTGTTCTTTGACAATGATCAGTTTCAGAAGGATAAAGTAGTAGTTTGCATACCATATTCACTGAATATGACACCACCAGAACACAATCCTTCCTCAATCTTAATGAGCTGAAGGGTCATCCTAGGTCCAATTTCTTGAAGCTTGACAGCACTTTTTGTGGAAGCCTTGTTGACCCTACCCAAGTCACCAGCCAATGTCACTGTTGCTGCCTCCTCGTCAACTTCACTTTCAGATCCATAACCAGCCCTTCAGTGATCAATTGGAAGTGATTCATAGTTTCCCTTTGCCATGTTCAGTAGATAAACCACTTAACAACAAAAATAACAGTATGCCCTTACTTGGTAACAAAGTCACTAACATCTTGGAGGCTCCTAAGATCAGGAACTTGACGGTTCTGCACAAATTTCCTGATTCTACGGGATACACCTACAGGCTGAAGCCTAATAGAATAATGGCGAAAATCAATAAGCTTTGTATCCTTATTGTAGTTAAGCAAGACAATTCTCTGACAAGAAGAGAGTTTGACCTGTAAAGCAATCAACATAAAACAATTTAGTATAACTACCCTGCTTGTTAACAATGCAGTTGAGGAAAGTTGAAAAAAACTCACCGTGTTTACATCAATTGCCGGAAATATATTCTGAAACATTATGGTCGTGAGCTTTAAATGTTGTTCCCCAGACCCAAAACCAGAAAGAACTATCTGCCAAAAGGGGAACAAAATGTTACTACGCAGCAGACACATATGCAGATAGACATGGTGAGAATGCAAATGCCAAGTATCTTATGACTTATGGTTTGAAAAATCATTCAAATCTTCAGATGAAAGACTAAATTTTACCAAGGGAGGATTTTTGAAAAGATCCTGCGGACATCTGGGTGTAACTGAGACTGAGCTATATCGATTGCCAATGAATACTGATGTATTTTAAATGTAACAGTAGGACCTTGTGGAGTCCTGGCGACTCTCAAATAGGGGGAGCTATCAGTTTTTGACAATATGAGGAAATGTGTAACACCCATAGGGCCTGCAACATTCAAGAAATCTTTGATATTATTCCGTTTCTTCTCCTGCCACCGAAACCCAAATTAGTCAGACACAAATCAAATACTTGAATCAATACTCGCAGGAACAAACACGACAAGATCACCATTACGTTTGAACCTTTATACTAAATTGATAATTGTAGCTACTCAATTTGAAACCAACAAGCCTACTTATGTTTGAAAATAAACCCTTAGGGACCTTAAGATTGAGCGCGGTGTATGGAAGCATCAACTTTCTGAGGTCCAACTGAAGCTGACGGAGAGGAGGAGGCAGCTTCCCTCTCGAAAAGACAAAGCTCTTTGGTATCTTATCCCCTGTTATATGGTCCACATGGGCCTGTTTCTTCTTGCTCACCACCGCCTTCACAAACGTCTTTGTCTTCGTCTTCCTCTGCATCCATTCACAGTCACGAATAAGAAAACCGGAACTATTCATCAAAACAGACGACATAAACACATTCACTTACATTTCCTATGCGAACCATGGTCGCTTCGAATGACAGATACGCAGAAACTGAATCAGAAGATCAGCTCTTCTATTTTGCAGCGTGCAAGGGTTTATTGATTGACTTGTTAGGGTTTTTCTTTTGCTCTCATGTGAGTTTTATATAATTCTTATTCGTTTTTAACTGGGTTCCTGATCCAGCAAAGCCTATTCTGTTTTGGGTTATAGGCTTATAAGGGCCCCATTTCGAGCTCAAGTCCCTTCTTTTTTTTTTGAACTGATACGAGTCACTTCATTGACCATGCATACATCCACCATGAATACGAGTCATTTTTTCTTGTACCAAACCTTGTGATCCACAATGCACAGTTCAACGAGCATGACTTCGTGAAGGAATCCCTGTAAAAAGCAATAAAGGGTTTCCAGGAACTACCCTTTTTGGACTTGCTTTTGCTATCAACAAGATTAGGACCATTTTGGAGGTTGTTGCAGCCATTAATTAGCTTCATGTGAATCATTGATTTAAAACAATGACGCATGTGACTTCTACACACGAGGATCCATTACAATCTTTTTCCAACTATAAGTAACTCACTGCACCCTTCTTAAACTTTACCTCCCTATCTGCTCCAACCAATTCAGCCATCTGATCTCACTCTGCCTAACTTTGCAACAGCTTCCTCCATAAAGCAATTCCATCCTAATTAAGTATCATGATATGGTCAAATTTAGGCTTCTTACTGTTATTTCTTCTCTGTCAAGAATGACATTCCAGATTATTTCTCATCCTGACCCCAGAATTGCGTCCATAAAACCAGTTCCACAAGTATTAAAATTTCCATGTAAAGAAGATAACTATCTCTTCAAAAATTCATGAGAAACTCACCTGCATTCACATGTCATCACCCCCATCCAGACCTAAATGCATATAATAAATATAATCTCACAAAACTTCACTACTCTCTATCCCTCCTCCTTTATTGCACTCACCATTGTCTTGTTTTCCTACCAAACCAACTGCCTGGAACAAGTCCCGTATATCATTTCCATATCACCCTTATAATGCTTCTTATCAGCTTCTGTGTCTAAAAAGACAACTTGGGTCCTTTTTATTTATTTATTTTCCTCTTAAAGAACTCACATTTCACTCCATAATGATGAGACTCCCCAACATTCTCATTGCGTTCATTGTGCTGCTTGCACTCTCAAACAACTGCAGGGGTTGGGGTCACAAAATAGCTGCAGTCTCTTATGTCAGAGAGGCATGTAGCGTTACTAGATATCAGGACCTCTGTATCCATTCCCTGGCTTCATTCTCACGCACTGCTAAGAGAAGTCCTAGCAAATGGGTGCGTGCTGGTGTCTCGGTCACCATTGGTGAGGCCAAGAATGTCACTCACTATCTTTACACATTGAGGCACAGCAATAAAATGAGGGGCAAAAACAGGATTGCCTTGTCAGACTGTATCGAATGTTTTCAGGATGCCATTGACCATCTTCACATGTCACTTGGGATTCTCAGAAAGCTTGATCCCTCAGATTTTGAAAGACAAATGGGGGACTTGACTACATGGATGAGCTCTGTACTTACTAATGAAGAAACTTGCTTGGATGGTTTTGATGATCACAACAACAATCAAGTGAAAATGCTTCATAGTCAGGTTTCAAGAGTCACTTATATTACTAGTAATGCACTGGCTTTAATTAACAAACTTGGTGCTACTGGATTGGAAAGCCAACCTGAACCATAGTGGATTTGACCATATCCAAGCTTATAATTCGAATAAGTAATCAATAATATCACCATAAGCTAAGCATGTCCTCGTTAATGGTAAGTGTATCTACTGTTAATCTATGTGTTTATGGTCTTTGCATTATATATGTTACAATAGTCAGCAGGTTCACCTTTCCTTGATATGCTTTTAGTAGCTTTTTGTAATGTCTCTGTTAATTCTACAACAATGAATCCAAAGTATCATTCAGAAAGATCATAGCCTAATATCTAAAATTAAGGCCAAATCTAAATGTGATTGGACACAGTTGGATTTAGAGCAGCTAGCTTCATATTTATACTCGTTCGTACTGTTCTGTGGTTTCCGATATGAAAAAATATAGCCCATTTTATATAGAAAACTAACAAAAATTAGACATCTAAGGCCCAAGAAACCATGCCTTTTTTTTTAAGCAGAAAGAAGCCAAGAAGCAACAACTCATCTTTTTATAATATGAGAAACTATTTTATAATATGAGAAACTATAGATCAAAAGATCTCATTGATTATAAATTAATGGTTGAAAAAAAAATCAAGCCCTAAAAACTTAAAAAACTAGATCTGTAAACTTCAATTTAAACCATCAAATCATAGAATCAACAAATTATTATTATTTTTTTCCTGGAACAACATATAAAATTATTTAATAGGAAAAAGCTTCGGTGGCTCTATGAATAGTGTGGAGTCATTTTGTCATTCAGTGCTTATGTGGCATGATTTGGAAAGTGGATGCCAAGTGAGGTTATGCACTTCTCCACTTTTTGGGCGAAAATGACCAAATAGTCCCTAACACATGTCCTCTGATTTGATCCAAAATTACCAAATAGATCTTCCGTAATACTATTCTTTTTAAGGTACAAGAAAGACTAAGAAAACTGTTCAAATGTTTACAGTTGTGTGCATTACATAATATTTATTTTTTAAAATTACGTATTTCGCAAAATTAATTTTAATTTTATAAATATTGAAGTGTAAAATATTAAATACAATAGTTGATTAAATTTGTAGAATGTGCAAATGTTTTTTCAAATTGATGATGAAATTTTATGGAAGGGATTATTCAATAACCAAAATTGTGCAAAAATTGGTGTTAAGAGAACATTAGCATTATGTTGTTTAGTAAAATCAGTTGAATGAACACTTAAATATTGACACATAGCTAGTTAGTTAGTTTAAGTGGACAACATATAATTTTAAAGAAAACACAAAGTCACGGAAACAACGTTAATTAAATTGTGGAAACTATTTAGATGTATTGTCTCTCATAACAAAAGAATTTTGTGTAACAATTGCACAATACACAAGCATACGTCAATGAAATCGAAGACCGATGTATCTACAAATTAAGTAGATGAAATAATCTTAACTTAAATAAGATGCTAATAAAATTGATGTTTGAACAAATTTCAAAGACATATGGGCTTAAGTTGGTCTTCTTCATTTTGAATACCAATTTTTTTGGCAAAAACAACAATGTCATTAAAACACAAAATAAATAAAAGAAAAAATTAAATCGTATTAGATATGCTAATGAATCCAATTAATATTGAGGAAACTATGCAATATGCTCCGTATAACTTTCAGTCACACAAAAAAATGGAGCCACATATATCTGAAATATCTAAAAAAATATCATCTCCCCCCATTTTAAAATCCCAAATACCATCCCTTTATTCTTTTCTGTGTGTCTCATCTCTCTTTTGCTTTTTTTTTTTATACTTGTTCTACGTTCCCAATTCATTTATGTGCCTCTCTATAAAATTTCCTTCATCCCTCTCTCATCTCCCACTTGTGCTGAGATATGTCTCCGTTCCACCCTATTTCCTATGAAGTTTGGACAATATACCTAAAAAATTAGGGAATTGTATATTGCAAGGTATGCAGCCGAAATAATTTTGTACATGTAAGTATACAACTGTACTAAATAATTTTGTACACAGTTATACACGAACAAATGAAGCGTACAAACTAGTGAAATGACCAAGTGCTCCTTTATTACTACACAAATGAATAATTAGCCATATTTATGCAACCGTTTCCAGTTTTGTAAATAGTGTAATAATGATTTTTTAATTTTATGTATATCTTTTATTTGTTTAAATTTTATAATTATTTAAGTGCAGAATATTGAATGCAATAGTAGATTAAATTCATAGAATGTGCAAATGTTATTTGAAATCGATGATATAATTTTGTTGAAGGCATTATTCAATAACAAAAGCTTAGTGAAAATGTTGTTGAGAAAACAATAACATTATATTGTTTAGCTAAATAAGTTGAAGGAATCTTTAATTATTTACACCTAACTAACTAGTTAGTTGAAGTGGACAACTTATAATTTCAAGCATTAGTTCAAGTTGTGTTAACAATCTATTTCCCTATTTTTTGGTTAAAGGAAGAACAATGCTGTCATTTTTTCTTTGAATTTATCGTTTTCCAGAACCAAAAAGTTAGCTCAATCCGACCTCATTCAATTCAAATAGACAAAAGGATGAAATCTATTGTAAAGGGTTTCTTGTTTCTTGCACAACAATTCACAAGAGCACAATGATGAAGAGATCCTATTGATGGAATGAAAAAGTGCAACGGAAAACTTGAAAAATAAGACAAAGAAGGATAAGGAAAGGCTAAAAATTAAAAGGAAAATAAGAGATAAAACACCATGTGGGTGTGTAATGTAATGTAAGGAATACAATGTTTTAATGTGCTACCAAACAAGCCTTATATAGTCATTTTCGCCAGAAACTTGTTGCTCCACCAGAGTTTAGTTGCAGTAGAGTTCCTCATTGGTTCCACTACTGGTGGAAAGACTCTCACCTGTATTAAACCTCAAAATGGTTGTGTCCTCCTTATATGGATCAATATGAGAGACAATATGGATTAGCTTTGTACAAATTCCTTTGAAAAATTGGCATTCCTCCTTATTATATGGGCTTTTATCCAAAACAACAATATCTCCTAAATTGATGGCAACATTACTGCATTTTCGGTGGAATAGGCCCTAGCCAACTTAAACACATCCCCGGGGGCCAAGACTCATTTCATTGGCTCCCCCAAGGCTTAGACTTGATTTCAGACTCATGGGTTCAACTTGGGCTAAGGGACTCGACTCGATTTATTGGGT
>CAODLS012494192.1:0-23763 GCA_948243855.1 Flueggea neowawraea | reverse complement strand
TGAAATTGACTACATATGTTTCAGTTTTCGATTTAATATATTATTATTGTTGGGCAAATGCTTTAGATTGTGTTCTTTTCAGGGAACTACAAAATATTTCATTGAGAGTATATGTTCCTTTGTTATTGTTGGAGAATTTTTCTGGAGATGCATTGGTTGAATTTGTAAACCGGAAGCGAGTTGGAGTGAAGAGAGAAAACAACACCGCAATTTTTATAGTGGTTCGACCAACCATGCCTACGTCCACTACCTAAGTCTCACTTAGACTTTTCACTATCGAAGATTTATTCCGGCTCAATCCAACAAAGCTTTACATCAAGGTTGATTGCGGCTCACCCCTCTAAAGCCAACGAGGTTGATTGCGACTTACTCCTCTCAAGCCTACAAGGTTGATTGCGGCTCACCCCTCTAAAGTCTACAAGGTTGATTACGACTCAAACATCTAAAGCCATTACAATGTTGTTTTCTCTAGGTTCACAACAAACCTCTCTCACTCTCAAAGTGTTTACAAAATAGTTACAAAAACTGAAAGTTCTATGCTAGAGTTGGTTGTATGAAATTGATGCTCTTGATTTTGATCTCTAGCTTGATTTGGTGTTTTGGAGTGAGGAGAATGATGAAAATGATTTGTACTTGAAAGCATATGATCATCCATGTTTTTTTGTCCTTCTTTGATGTATTTATAGTCTCTCCAAGTGATATGACAGTTGGTAGAGATAAAATAGCCGTTGGAGTACGTTTCTGCCGGTTGCAGCTATCTGTATCAATCTCACGTACGTCACTTAATTCTCACATACATCATCTACAAATTCTCCAGCTTACGTACGTTTGTTTCATCTCACGTACGTTGATCATCTTTGAGCAAGTTTTGTGTACGTGAACTTATATCTTACGTACGTGAAACGTGCTTCAGAGGGTTCCAGTGGCTTCTGCTTGTCTTCAGACCCTCTCTCACTTACATGACACATTGATGACATACGTGAAGCACTTGCAGTGGCTTGTTTCACAACTCCGAGCTTCCCAAATTGTTTCTCTTCAAGTCAAACATTTTGCTTATCATCAAAACATAAAAAGGAACTTAATGTTGATCATCCTTGATCCAACAATTATTTCTTCTAAAATTTATGATTTGTCAAATATCTATTAAATGTAAAATTGAAGGTGCTTTGACTCTTCTTGATTAAAAAAACGCATTGGCCCTTAAATAAAACATTTCATAATATTAAAAAACCAATTCGACTTATCAAAAAAATTAAGCATATTCAATTAATTTTTAATTATAATTAAATTTATGAAATAAAAAAATTCAATAAATGTGTAATACACGTACACAAACGCTAATATTTCTAAAATTATGATGCATGAAATAAAAATATTGTGAATCACCAGGTTAATTGTGGTATAGATAACTTCTAGGTTTAGGTTGAAGCCCAACCCATTTGGACTGGGCAACGAACTAGTATGAAGGCCGTAGAAGTCAACATGGCGGTGTAGCCACTCAGTCATGTGAGAAGGAATATTCTTAAATGTTAAAGATGGTTATGGTAATTACATGTCCATGCAGATATGTTAACGGTTCAAGAACCGTCGGTTTCGATTTTTGGAATGGGGAATCAGAACAGAATCGTGGTTCCACGGTTTGGTTCGGTTCCAGGCCGGTTCAGGATTTGACAGTTAACAGGCAGTTTCAGTTCCAGTTCGACCCCCTTTTATTTTGTAATTAATTTTTATCCCGTTGCATTTTTCGCTTTGGTAATGATATTCTCCTACCTCTTTTTAGAGGGAATTGGTACAAATGAAAAAAAATAAACACCAAATAGAATCCTCAAATCGGATCAATCAAACGCGAATCAGACAAAACCATACCTTGCTCAAGCTAGATCTTCGTACCTTGCAACACTCATTTGCCTCCAATTTTACCAACTCTGGATCAACGATAATCCTGCAAGAACTCTATGGAAACATTCCCTCCAACTGAAGCACAACAACATCAGTTCATCCAAAAAGTCTCCAAATCCAATAACAACCAACCTCATTAGAACCGGTATCACAAAAATCGACATACCATGCCAACACCCACAAATCTGGACACATTGAAGCTCTCCAATATGCCAGAACCGAAGCCTACTGGAAAATCCAACTTGATGCTTGAATTTGAAATCTACATAAGCCTCGACCAACGATCTCCACATTATGCTCATGAAAAACAAGGTCGGGCCACTCACCGAATGAGACTCTATAAAGGACAAATTGAGCCCAAAAAATAAGGGTTAACTCATTTGTCATCCTTAAGGTATAGTGTAATTTGCTCTCTGGTCTTTGGGTTTTGAAAAAGCTCATCTCCCCTCCCTGAGGTTCCCTGAAAAGCTGTGTTACCCTCCCTAAAAAAGCTCCTCAACGGGGACCGCAAAAGAGCTTAACAGGGTCGCAGAGGAGCTTTTTGAAAACACAGGACCGTAGAGAAGTTTGCACTATGCCTTAAGGACGACAAATGAGTTAACCAAAAAAAAAACAATGAGGGCTTTTTTCCTCCTCACTCAAACATTAGGGGTAATTTTCACCTTATTTCGTTGATTTTTTAAAGAAATAGAGATAGTGAATTCAAGCTGACAGGGTTGTTTTAAAAAAAAAAAAGCACAAAATTTACTTGTCTTGTTTAAGCTGAGTCAGCAAAGTACATATCAAAACAAGCACCAACTTCTTAGCATTTCCAATACATCATAGTGCGATATACCAATTCTACTCGATACTTACAAGGCTTGCAATTCTTCAGTGCAACGAAAGTTTTCGTTACGTCGCTGTCTAATTGCTCAGTCATTGGAGAAGGAAGATTCTTACAGGACTGGTAATAATGCATGACAATTAAGTCGTCCTTGTAGAATACTACTCGAATTTACCATACCAGATTTTTCCCGACAACCACCGGCAAATTCATAACTACCAAGTACCAACCATTGTGCTAAAGTCTCACATAAAAAAGAAAAACTTTCAAAAGTGAAGGAATCTAACTACCAGTTTAATAGATAAATCATTGGTTTATCGTTCCGGTTTACACCTTGACCCACCGAGTTCGGTTCACCCATTATGGGCGGACCGCTTTTTCCAACAACAAGATAACAAACACAGAAAACCTTTGTGACTTGTGAGGCAAAAGTTAACTACTATTAATAATTAATTCTGTAGCTTTAAATATATGTAGTCATTCATAATTTTTTTTGGTAAGAGCATTTCGAATGGTCTTCTCTATTTCTTAGATAATTTTAATAAAGATGGAAAGCACATAAATTATATAGATTGAAGATGCAAATCTTCTTTAAAAAATTTCTACTAAGAAAGGGAGAAGAATAATTCAATGAGAGTGGAGATAAAGAATAAAATATATGAGAAAGTGTAAATTTTAGTAATGACAATTAAAATAGATAATTGTTTTGGTTAGTTAGATATGGGAGTAAACCCCACTCTTCATTTTACTTTTGAAAATAAACAGTGATATAAAAAGTGTATTAGAGTTAAATTTTGAATGATTAATTTTTATAATAAAGATGACTCATGCATATATAACTAGAATATCGGAGATGTTCTAACCTTTACTATAAGAGAAAGATATGCATAATTACATGAGTCTTTCCTATTTTTTCTCATCTCCTATATAAATGATTCTTGCCGGATACACAGATTAAATAAGAGACTTGATATCTTCTGCTACATTGAGGGCATCAGTGCTAGCTCCGTACAACCCTCTTCTTGCTAGTCCAACGCAATATAATCCCTTCTTTCCCTTCCACTTATTAGGAGGACTTTGCTTTGCAAATCCATCTTCGTTCAATAGGTCATCATAGTCCTGCTCAAACGAAAACTTTCATCATGATGATATGAGAAAAAATAAGTACTATTATTTATATCTTAATTAGACGAACACTACAATATATAAACAGTTAAAACTTGTAATTATTGGGTACTAGTTGATATACCTTGAGCCATTTATTTGTTGATCTCTTGAACCCAGTACAGAATATAATAGTGTCAAAAGGGTGTGACTCCCCATTCCCAAATACCACTTCGTTCCCTCTTATGCTTTCTATTGCAGGCAACAACTGCAACAACTCTTTGGTTATTTTGCCAACGTATAAACAAAATCAATTGACCCTTTTTTGCAATTAATGTAAATGTTTAGATAGTGCTATGGAATCTGAGAAATGTTAGTGAAAAAATAATACACACTGGTGATTATGTAGCAGTGTAATAAGATGACTATCGGAGTACAAAAAACATTTACTATTCTTCTTGTCATATACACACTGCAAAAACCATTTAATAGTATTCTTCATTCCCCCCTATGGGATAGGATTTATTTTTTCGGAAACTGAAGCAATAAAATTCAGTCTTCATTAAATTGAACATCATCCTTTTTTTACAGAGAAATTTAAATATCATTCAATCGTTTTCTAAACTAAAAATACCTGAATCTCCCCAGCTTTAATCTTTTTGTAGGTACCCACGTCCAAGAGTGGAAACTTGCCGTATTTAGCTTTCATGGAAAATGGACCCTCTTTTGGTCTAGCTATCCCGTACTTGGCGGTGTCTCCATACCAAATCTTGCTCACCAGCACTGTTAGAGAATCCACTATCCCAAACGGAACCCCATACCCGCACATCGTCCCCGCCCAGTGCATAATCTCCCTATTCAGAATGTGAACCTGCACCAATTCATCTTATATTGCATCCAATACAACATTCAAGTCTCGATCTTTATTCGTAATTCAGATACATATATAAAAGAAAATATGATCACGCATGTATACTATATTTATTTATCATGAATATTTGGCCATCATGATGCTGCAACCCAAAAAACACCCATCAAAGAAATAATTTATGGATTGAAAAGGCCAAGACTTCAAAATTTCAAATAAAGTATTTGTTGAGAAGCTAAAAACCATTAAAAATGTGTTTATTTTTTTATTTTTTGTTTTTATTTTTTAAAAATTTTAAAAATATTTGAAAATGTGTGCATTTGTGAAATTGAAAACAAGTTTTTAATTTAGAAAACCAAAAAGCATATCGTTGTAAACATATTTGGAAAAACTTGTTTTTCATAAAAGACAAATAAAAAACTCATTATTTTGAACAACTTCTATAGTTTTTATCAATGAGCTTAAGTTTATTGGTATTAAATTCAATTCTAACGTCGAGGTTATGGTTTTAATTTTTGGTAAAAACAAATATAATGACATAAGGAAAACTTTTACAATTTTTTATTTCTAGGTTGTAATTTTTGGAAAATATTCAGAAAATCTTTTAAGCCAAATAGGCCTTTAATTTTGTAATCCCTAAGTTGGTTTATCTGCTCTTTGTTAAAAAAAAACACATTTGTAGGAAATAAGACTCCCAAAACTTAATTACCGGGCTGCGAACGACAATTGATGTCTTTGCACCATAGTTTGCTAGGTCTAATGCAATTTCCATGGCAGAGTTACCAGATCCGACCACCAAAACTCTCTTATCACAGTAGGGCTTCCCATTCTTGAACATGGTAGAGTGAAGAACTTCTCCTGAGAAAGTATTCAATCCTTCAGCATCCGGTATATAAGGATCGCTGCTTTCTCCACTTGCCACTACCAAGAACCTTGCGGCATATTCCTCAAGCTGGCCGGAACTTGAACTCTTGGTCGTAACCTTCCATTTCTCCGTCACTTCATCGAACTTGGCCAACTCAACAGACCTACCGTATACAGGACTAATGTTGAACTTAGAAACATAATCATTTAAATATTGAAGGAAGAGGTTCTTGGGGACGTAAGGAGGGTAACAAGGTGGGAATGACATGTGAGGAAGCTGGCAGTATTGTTTTCTAAGATGAAGGTGAAGACGATCATAGGAGTACTTGTTCCATAGAGAAGCAAAACAGTCTTCTCTCTCGAGAAGTACGTGAGGGATTGAGTGGACGTGTAGGCATGCCGAGGTTGCTAGGCCGGAGGGTCCTGCCCCAACTACGATTGCAACTGAGTCTTCCATGTCTTTGAATTGAAAGAATTGAGCAAGATGAGCAAATTCGTATGATATTCCCGCTATGGAAACAGAACTGCTACAAAGAGATTGAAGGCTTGTTAATTTGAGAAGTGTAAAAGAGTACAGAAATTATATGCTGAAAATATATTAAATGTTGCTCTACTAAAACAAGTTTTTGTATGATTAGTTTTTGTGTGTATAGTGGGTGACCAACCAGTGTGAAGGGCATAGAAGTCAACATCAGTCGTCTGACAATAAAAAGTCTTAAATGACAGATAGTTACGGCAAATAGATGCCCACGTAATGTACAAGTGGTTTATACTATGCAAGATTTGATCTGTTAGCGACTGATAAATTCACAACTACCAACCATTTGAATTTGCTAGACGATTCCATCTTCGCAGCCATACTTACATTCCAACAACCAACTGAACAGATAAGAAACCCACAAAACCTCTTTAAAGCAACATCTACTGATAATTAAATTTGTCTATTGCCAATTCATAAGAAACCAAATTGATCTAACATGTTCTTTTGTTTTCATTACAAAAAGACATTTTCTTTTTTATTTTGGGTATCTTATTAACCTTTACTAGGAGAAAGATATATATGAATAATGTACGAGTCTTTCTTATTTATCTGATCTCCTGTTTAGTTCCATAAAGATATAATTCTTTTGTTGTTGAAACACAGATTAAATAAGAGATTTGATATCGTCGGCAATGTTGAGTGCATCAGCACTAGCTCCATACAACCCTCTCCTTGCTAGTCCAACGCAATACAATCCCTTCTTTCCCTTCCAGTGATATGGATAACTTGGCTTGGGAAGTCCATCTTCGTTCAATAGGTATTCATCGTCCTGCTCAAACATAACTTTATGTTTTTAATCATGTTGGTTTCTTTATGTAGTTTAATTTTGATAACAATTGATATACAGTTAGCTTTAGAAACTTGATTAATTACTCTATAATTAAGTTGATATATATACCTTGAGCCACTTAGTTGTGGATCTCTTGAATCCAGTACAGAAGACAATGGTGTCAAAGGGGTACGCCTTATCATTCACAAATACCACTTCATTTCCTCTTATGCTTTCCATTGCTGGTAGTACCTGCAGCAAGCACTCTTTCATCATTTAGCGTAAAAACAAAAATAATGAGATATCGAATCTGAGATGTGTGGTTGAAAATATAATTGGAAAAAAAAATCATTAACACAGAACACAGTGTACAAATTGGAACCTACATAGCGTCCATATACGGAACCTACATGTCAAGCTTATAGAAGAAACAAAGCCTAATTGACCTTCCAAGTGTACAAGTTGGTCACTAAAAAGTAAAGTTAGTTAATTAAACTCATATGAATTTTCAAAGACAAGACAAAATCTCTACCAGATTGACTATATATATGGACTGCCCAAACTTACCTGAATCTCCCCATCCCTAATCTTGTTGTAGGTACCGACGTCGAAGATTGGATACTTGCCGTAGGTGACTTTCATGTAAAATGGACCTTCTGTTGGTCTAGCTATCCCATACTTGGCCGTGTCTCCATACACAGTCTTCCCTAGCATCGCCGTCACTGAATCCACTATGCTTAATGGAACCCCATACTTCAACATCGTCCCTCCCAAGTATATAATCTCCTTATTTAGAATGTGAGCCTTCATCGAATTCATCTAATTACTATGTATAAAAGAAAATACGATCGCCAATTGTACTTGTAACTACTCATATTGCATGTTTCATGAGATGTATCGCTTTTATACTTTTTAATTTTCACAATCTATTATTCACCAATTTAAGTACTTACCGGGCTGCGAACAACAATGGAAGTCCTGGCACCATGATTTACCATGTCTAATGCGATCTCCATGCCAGAATTACCAGACCCAACAACCAAAACTCTCTTATCACGATGGGCCTTGTCATTCTTGAACTTGGTAGAGTGAAGAATTTCTCCTGAGAAAGTGTTCAATCCTTCAACATCTGGTCTATAAGGATCGCAAGTTTCTCCACTTGCCACGACCAAAAACCTTGCGGAATATTCCTCAAGCTGACCAGAACTCGCATTCTTGGCTGTGACCTTCCATTTCTTGGCCCCTTCATCGTACTTGGCTAACTCAACACACCTGCCGTACGAAGGAGTAATGTTGAACTTAGAAACATAGTCTTCTAAATACTGAAGGAAGAGGTGTTTAGAGATGTAAGAAGGGTAAGAAGGAGGGAATGGCAAGTGAGGAAGCTGGCAGAAGTGTTTTCTGAGGTGAAGATGGAGGCGATCATAAGAGTATTTCTTCCAAAGAGAAGCAAAACAGTCTTCTCTCTCGAGAAGTATGTGAGGGATTGAGCGGACTCGTAGGCATGCTGAGGTTGCTAGGCCGGAGGGTCCAGCTCCTACTATGATTGCCACCGAGTCTTCCATGTTTTTCGATTCAAAGAATTGAGTAAGATAAGCGAATATGTGTGTATATGTATATATAGGCTGTATTGGAAAAGAGATTAGTACATAGAATTTTCCTTATCAATTCTTATCAACACTTTGTTGTATGATTATATTCATACACCAAATTAATTAAAATATAATATATAAATAATTGGATCTACCCTGGTTATTCTAAAAATATGTTTTAAGAATTTTAATTAGTTTGATGTATGAATGAGGTCATACATCAAGTGTAGGTAAGAATTTTTTCGATATTTGTGTGTAACAATGAATTAAATATACTTACTAGATTGAGTCAATTTACTAAAATTAGTGTCGCGGCTTGTCTCTTCCTAAATTTGCACCAAGAAAAGATCACCACAATTTATTAATAATAATGAAATTGACTTTGGTCTATCAACTCATAAAGAACCTTGCCTTTTTTGATATATACAAAAAAATGAGTAATTATTTACATCAAAATATATAACTAGCAAGGACAATGAAATATGGGGGCAATATGTCTTGTTTGGTACCAAATGGGCTTTATAAAATGTAGGACAAGTAAAATGTGGTTGCGTTGGCAATGCCTCTGACAGTACTCATGCCGCCCCTTGAAATTTTAAATATTAATATATACTCCAAATTGTGAAAAATCACCAAATTTTACTATTAATCTTAAATTGTGAAAATCACCAAATTTTAACATATGCGCAACATCGTATATATAAGACATATAGTGATGAAAAATAATGGAGTAGCATAGATGATAGAGGCATGAAGAAGAGGTGTGAACTGAAATCGTAGCTTCAAAGCTATTATATAAAGGATATGATTTGAATGGATGATGGGTTGGGTAAAAAGAGAGACAATCTTCAATAGGATTTTTCGTCGTTTTAGAGCAGGAAATATCAAGATCTTGATGATCAATCATATTTAGTTCAATCATCGACTGATACATTTGCATGTCCTGTGGGGCCCCATCTTTGTATGGACAAACATTTCGGCATTCTTAATTTCTTGGAAGATATCAGATAAGCTTCCTCTATTAGTCAATATCTTCATTTATACTACATTAATATGTCTCTGTGCATTGGATAGTACCCAATTAATTAATTACGTCGTAAATTCTAGCCAGACAACCCGCATCGTCTTTTTATTTATTAGAGTAGGTAATACAAGCAACTTATTAGGAGGATATTGTGATAGTTTTTCTTTATGCAGTCTACTAATTATAATGAGACTAAATGGGGAAAAAATGCTGAATTTTATACTTTCCATCAAAAATTTTGTAATTATTATTAGGAAAAAGAAAAAGAAGGAAGATAAAAGAGGTTGTAATACATATGAATGAGTTAAAGATTGTATATTACTTGACGTGTAACGTAGGTTAAACACGTATAATCAATCAGAAAAGAAAAATTAAATTCAAGTGGTAAGAAAAAATAGTGGAAAAGAATGAGCAAATATATATTCCAAGGTCTACCTTGTCAATGGGCTACCTTGTCATGCTCGTAGACAGGACTATATTCCAAGGTCTTGTCAAGAGCTTATAACCACCATTACAAATGGTTATGGTTTGACTGTGATAGGTCGACAAATCCAATGTATAGACCGGTTGGTAGATGTTTCCCCACCTCAATGTCGCCAATTTCATGCATCACATATCTTTGTTTGATACAAAAAAAAAAAAAATTAGATATAATAAGAATGATCGCCGTTAATACTATCTGAATCTGCTAAACTTATGGTAAGGGTTTAATTCATCCTATTCGAACCAATAAAGTTTTGGATTTTTCTAACTTTACGTTCAAGCTTTAAACTTATAACAAACATATATTTATATTTAAATTTGGTTCTCACCAATTTATTATCCAGCTTGTTTACAATATTGTTATTAAACTTGTTAGAGAATTTTACAAGCTGAATTTTGAACTATCTAAACTAGTATTGTTTGCATGTCAAATCTTAAATGATTTTTTTTGTTTTAGAAGTATTTATCTTTGAAGTTTTATTCATTTAGAATACGAGGAGTATTTTAGATAAACCATGAGAGAAATAATTGCACAATTTTACAAAAACAATCTTCTTATCAAAACCCACGGAAAAACTTTGCAACATAAAAAGATAATCAAAGTGTTTCCACTAAATTATCGATAACATTGTCTTCAAATCTTAAAAATTATTTATACTTGACTTGTTTATACATAAAACCAAACACTATCCAACATTGAGCTTATCTTACGTGACTGGACTTATTTACCCTCATATTTTTTTTTGATAAGTAATTATTATTGTCCAATCTACAAAGAGATGAACCAGGCAAAGAATCCTCTTGTACAATTGGTGCCAAAAAGGAAATGCCTAGGCAGCTAAGAAAATGACTCCACTCTTTTTCATGAACGGTTTTGGGGATTATCGCTGAGAATGATTTGTCAAATCATTAGCACTATTCTTTTCTTTTCCTTTTTTCTCTCCTTTTAAATACTATTAGAAATATCAACAATCCGCCTTGCACGTGTAATATTTTAATCTGTAATTTTACATAATAAAATTGTAATTTATATTATTAATTAATAATCTAATATTATAATAACTCACTAAATATTTATCTCATGATTTATACTTTATACCATCATTGATAACATCTGTGGTGTTTTTTTTTGTTCTTACTTATATAGTAGGTTCATGATTTTTTTTATATTTGTTGTTGCTTTAAACTATATTATAAAAAAATAAAAAAGAATATTTATTAATTATTCATGAAGGAGAAAAACGAAAAAATGTTTTTAAGTTTACAGCAATTGCAGTAAATGCAATCAATGAACATTCAATATCTTAAAGAAAATGGCTTAGAGTATATCTAATAATACTCTTTATTTTAACAAATATTTTTTGTATAAATAAAGGGTATAATTATTATTAAAGAGTAAAAAAATTATTCAACTCCAATGAACTATGTAAATTTAACTCTTCATTTTATTGGGACTAGTAATATATTTGAATATAACAAACAAATATGGTGTAGAAATATATAGTTAATGAGAGATAAAGAGATTAAAATATAGAAAAAAAATATATAGTTAATGAAGAGGGATATTAAAATAAAGAGTAAAATAGACTAGATGCATATAGTTAGTCAAACTCACTATTTATCTTATTTTTTTAGATAAAAAGTGGAAAAAAAGAGAGTTGGAGAAAAAAATAGACAAATCCTTTTTATTATAAAGAGAATAGTTAATATTAAAGTATATTAAATTTTTACAACCTTAAAATTTTATATCCTTAAGAGTAGTAGATAAAGAAATTCAATGTATATTGAAGTACATTAAAAATTAATACTCAAGGTACATAACTTGTTTTTTGATGTATTTTGAATATTTATATAACTTCTTATTTGATTTTAGCTACTCTTAACATTCGCCGTGCTCAAACGAGAAATTGATTTACACTAAATCCTACTTGAGTAACATCTCCCTTTTCTTACTTGAGTAAGATCTTCATTTTTCCTATTTAGTGCAACTTGATCTTCCTTCTTAAGTGTTTTCCAGTATTTTGAGGTTTATTCAAGTGAAAATATATGCCGCTTAAGTATAGAGACAAATATTCCTAAAGACTTCGAATTTCAATATGTACTTTTGTTTTTTCTAGTTACTCAAGTTAGAAAATGTCTTGCTTGAGTAATCTTGAAACAACTCCTGTGTATGTAAGGTAAGGAAATGTTTATTTGAAGATGTGTTGTTTGAGTAAAGAATACATGTTGCTTAATTTATACCTTCCTTTCTCAAGTAAATGCCCTCGTAGATTCGTCTATCCTGACTACCTTGATTCTTCTGTGAGTAAAGCTTATTCCTCAAATGAAACAATCTCATAAAATTATCTCTCACAATAAATTTTTAATATGGTTAGATTCATTAATAGACATAAGTCCACGATTCCACTAAAATAAAGATTACAATTTATGTACGGACAAATTTGTAAAAACTATTTCACTCTTACAAACCGAAAACCCAAATTACACTTTTAAAATAAGTTAACTTGAGATTTGTAATACAAAATAATCAAAACTCAAAGTCTATTTATAGGGAATAGACTTATTGTCATTTCTACACCTAAGTACTATGAGAAAAGTATATTCTCCAAACGCATTCCTAAACAATGTGGAATTGAGAAAATTATCTCAACAAATGTCAAAACATTGCAACTTCCCATTCACAAATACCACTTCATTACGTTTTGTACATTCTAGTTCTGGCAAAGCCTTTTTTTTTGTTATCTCCATTTAATTCTCATATAATTTTATGATTTGTAATGCGGTGCATATTTGAGGATTTAGTTGTAAAATGAAATGTTTCTGTTTAACAATTTTTTTAACACATAAATCATGTTTTTCTATAAATAATAGAATGAGATAAATGTTTACAATATAACAAATGCCCTAAGAAACTGAGGTGCAAATAAATATTATTGTTTGACAAATATTTATTATTCTCAAGAAATAATTATTATATCTTAATATATGCAATTTCAAAGAATGAATATCTAATTACTTCATTATGGCTTCATATAACTTTAGATATTTTAAACTATCTCATTCAATAAGGTAAAATATTTTCTTGACTTGATTTTTTTCCGTTTATTTTAATGCAACACTTTTTTCTTATGTTTTGTTCTATTTTTAAAATGTACAAACTATTTAACAATTTAAGTTATATCAATATTACAATTTTTTAATTGCAATTATGTATTTAAATTCTATGTTTTATATTTCACGCTATGTAGCTTTTCTACTTAATTTATGTTTTCATTTGGAATTACTTTTATATAGTCAATTAAATAAAATGAAATATATAATATTTTCTTATTTCGATTTTATGACCAATTAGTCGCTAACAAAAAAACATGTGGCATCGCCTGGGCTTTCAACTAGTTTTATATAAAAGGAAAAATCACACTTTTATATCAAAATAAAATAATGATTTTGAAAATTTTATTTCAAACATACCAATTTTGAAAAATGACAGAAAAATAAAACTCATTTGAAAAATGTCATTTTCGCTAGAAATCGCTATATTTTTGCGAAAAAATAAATTTTAATAAAAAATTGTATAATTTCCCAAAAGGTCTACGAAGGTCTCCAAATATAAGCACACCTGCACAAAATCAATCAAACTCAACGAAAACCAACCAAAATCAACTTGCATGTAATACCCCGTCTTTTTCCAACTAGCTTTTGTAGCATTCCGACAAGCCCCGATTTGTTTCGTTTGGATTACGATCCTAATCTTTAATGGCTGAGGTATTGACCTTGTGTTTGAGGATGTTAATTGATGTTAATCATGTTAGAATGTTGGTGTTGATGGTCCTAAGTTAGGAGTGCCTTAGAATTTGAGTTTTTGATGTTTGGAGCAGATTGAAGGCTTGCAACGTGCGTTGTAGACCTACTATGCGCGTTGATGGCCTGTTGGGTTAGAGGATCATTCGAATTTCTTTGTCTGCACGCGCGGTGAATGTTCTACGAGCATTGAAACGTGTAACATGCGTTGTATGTGTGTAACGATCGTTGATCATCGTCTGGGTTTGAGAGTTTTGAATATGGGTTTAAGAGATATTCTGTATGTACCAACAACGCACGTTGCTTGGGGTGGAACGCACGTTAAATGTCTACAACATGTGTTGTAGAACGTGTAACCTGCGTTGATGCCATCTGTCTATATATACCCCTCATCCGCCTCCATTCGACTCTCACCCATTTTCTTACCAAAATCTTCCAAACTTGTCTGAATCGTTTTCCCGGTGTTTGCCCATCACTCCTAGCCATATGTTGAGGTAAGATCGACTTCCCATTCCTTTCATTTACTCATTTTCCTCTCGAATCTATCATTTTTTTGTTTTGGGCAGAATTTATCTAGGGTTCGGATTTTTGTGATGATTCTGAGTTAGAGGATATTAGATTGGACTTCATTGATGTTAAATGAACATGATTTAAGTCTTGAATCGTTGGATTTGATGAGTTATTATGTGGGTTAGGGTTAGGTTCTGTTTTGGTCGAATTGATGTTGATTTTGAGTTGTTTTAGAGAAACCAATTATTGATTTGAGTTCCTGAGGTGTTTAGAGCCAATGTGGGTGTTTAAATTTGATTTATATCGGTTGAATCGAAAGTTGGACTATTTAGGTAATTTTTCAATTGAGGACCAAATGTGATAGTTCGCATTCTAGGGATCCAAATGGAATTTGGAGTATTCTTTTGAATGATTTGAATATTCTGGATTATTTAAGGAGTTAAGAATGGTTTTGGAGATTGATTGTAATTTTTGCGAGATGTTTAATTCTCGAGGTTATGGAGTCTGATCCTCTTTTGAATGGGTTCCTTTGGGTTAACATTTTGCATTGCATCATTGTTGCATTTTGGTACTACCACAATACCTATATGTATCATGTCATTGATATTGCTTTGATAATTGTTCCAGCTGTGTATCCTGGTATACGAGGTTAGCTAGCCGCCAGTGATACGTGTTTAGGCTATTCAGCTTGGATATCTAGGTGAGTGAAATGACAGCTTCAGACACATAGGCTGTGTCTTCTAAACTATATTGTTTTTGATGTGTTCAAAACTTATTTCTGAAATTGAACTAATCTAAGGATTTGTTAATTTAATAACCGGATTATGTGTAAAATAATCGGCTTAGTGTTTTTGAATCGATATATATATATATATATATATATCACTGTTTTTGATATGCGTTACTGCATGATTAATTGTTTTGATATAAAGATAATGGAAAATCTATTCTGAGACTATTTATGTTTCGTAATAAATATTTTTGTTGAATTATGATGGTTTTTGAAATAAATATTATACTTTAATATTTATTATGGTTTCCTCAGTAAATCCACTGTTTTGGATTTTAAGATATTCTTAAACATGTAATTGTTTTTGGATTAAATGTATTTTTGAAAAATACTACGTTTAGTATTTTGTGATGTTTCAATAATAAACGTTTTGGATGAATGTTTGATTTATTGAATAAACAAGATGTATGCTCGATATGTTGCCTGTTTAGATATTTTTAAATAAATATATGTATATGTTTTTGATAAACTATTTAGATATGGGGACGCCTTTGTTACGGAGACAAGCGTAACATTTGGTATACCAATGTTATGATAAGCCCAGCTACCAGGATTGCCGGTAGCCATGTGTTCTGATCCAACACATGATTTGATATTGATTGAGGCAGAGTTCACAATCATCACTCTTATTGTTACTGTTATTATTACTGGCCCCCTATCACCAGTATTATGTTATTCTTACCGATATTTTTGTAACCGTTTTTGAAATGGTTTTTGATAACTATTGTCTAAATAGTGCACGTGTAATTATACATGAATTTTTGGATACATCTTCCTGAAATATTTTGGAAATTTCTCTTCGAATATATATTTTGAAAAATATTATAACCTGTAATCAGTTTTGTGAAAACATATATGAATTTTGGTAAATGTTTTTGAAAGGGAAATATTTTGGTTATTTCGTATTCTAAAAACTAAGTATTTTATTTGGAATAAATATTTAGCAAGTTTGCATGACTAATTGTTGTCTGCCTTATTTGCGAAGCATTTTGAAATGAATTTCAAAAAACTATGGATTCGTATATAGTATGTATACGTATGTACTCTTATACCTGCTTGTGACGTTTTCGAACTGTTTTCAAAACAGTCTTTGTGAGGCACGTACCAGGCCATCTGGAGTGTCGTTTCCTCACTAGGGTTCTTACCCCTTTTCCCTTCTGTCTATGTTCATGTACTCGTTATTGCAGGTGATTTTGGTTGATTGACACTAATTTGTATTCAACACCTGGTGATGCATTCTGCAGTTACAGTCAATGCCCTTTTGTTCGGTCCCAGTTATTTATTTTTTTAGTAGCTCCAAACCAGTTAGATTGTGAGTGTATGTTTTGAAAACTTATTTGGTATTTAATCAAGATTTATTATTTATCGGATATATTATTATTATTGTTTAAAATTATCTTTCAAACAATATTTGAATTTTTGCTTACTACTTATCAAAAATGATTTCGGTATCGTTTTCAATATTATGGTTTGGTTATGTTTTTTAGGTTTGTGCGAGATGGGTCGGGCTTCCACAGAACGTCCGCTTCGTACGCTGGTAACATGTCCGAGATCAGTTCTTGACACTGCATACATAGACAAACACCACTTTTTTAAGGACTTATGTGAAAAAATTTTACAACTCAAGGGCGCTTTGTAAATCTGCCTTCATCCACTAGCCACCTTTACCATCACTTCACCGTCATCCTCCTTTCGCCACCGCTACACCTGCAAAATACAACAAATAGACAACGAACAACAAAAAGCATTGAGGCGATTCAGAACAATGAGGAATGGAGACGATCTTTCCATCGAGGTGTACGTCTCTAGATCAGTTTGTAATCGTTGCTAGGGTTTCGACGAGGAATGAAACGAAACCTAAAGGAGAGAGGCGACGAAGATCGAGAAGAGAGGAAGACGAGAGGGAGAGAGGCGATGAGGACCGAGAGCAGCGAGAGGAAGAGAGAGTGATAAACCAAATCTGGAGAGAGCGACAAGGAAGAGACCTAAATCGAGAGAGCGGATGAGATGAGAGGAGACAATCGAAATCGAGAGAGCGGAGATGAGGAATAGAAAAACAAGAAGGGAGGGCGGACGGGAGAGAGGAAGAGAGAAGCGACAGAGGAGGGAGGGCGGACGCGAGCGGCTAGGGTTTCAGGTGAGAGGAAGAAAGAAACAATAAGGAAAGAGGAGAGAGAGAAGGAGAGACCAGGAGAGAGGAACGAGGGTGTGGGAGAGAAGATGATGAGAGAGAAACGAGGAGAGAGATAAAAAAAAAATTGAAAAAAATGAGTGAAAATTTGATTTTTATTTGAGTGAATATGACATTTTAAGATCAAATTCAAAAAATGGTGAATGAAAAAACTGAAATTAAAAAAAATAGTATTCACCTAATTACCAAATTTTGGATTCTTTTTGTTAAAATTTAAATTTTATCTAAGACATGTGGCATAATTAACTTTATGTTTTGTTAGCAGTTCTATATGTTTTGTTAAGTAGCAATTATGTGTGGTTAGTCGAGGTTGAGAAGATACTTCGCTGGTTTTAGGTGGTTCATGTGGTTTTGTTTGGTTTTAGCAGTCTAATATTATGCTTAACTGTTAATGAAATTCTTCCAGGTTCTCAACATTTCAGGATTTTTTGGTCTCTTCCGAACTGGCAATCGACATCACTGGTATGTTCTCCATCTGTTATTGGCTTATTGCTAATTAGCTCGAGCGAATTTCCGGTGTTTAAAATCTCCTGTTTGTAGGCTGCTAAATAAGAAAATTCTCTTTTCTTTGGATTGGTTGTTCCCTTTTGATTTTGATTAATTGTTGCCTTTTGTCAGTGGAGCTAGAAAAGAAAATTTATTGCGACCTAAGGACTATCTGTGCGTATCGTCCCGACTACAGTCCTCTGTTCTACCAACTCAGCTAAGTCTAGTTATGGAGCCCCCACATGCAGCATTCACTTCATATGCTCTATTGAGTGGGTTGGTCTGCACCAGCTCGCTGGATAATGGAGTCCACTTGACTGGTGGGTCCCCTGGTCATTTTTTTATTTTTTAATTTAAATTTATTTATAAATTGTGTAATTTTATTTCATTTTCATATATATTTTCGATCACTTTTTACTACTCTTCTAAAAAAACACAAATTTATTTTTTCTAAATTCATCTATAAATAGCTCAAAATTAGTGTTATTTATTATTTTGCTTAACTAATATATTATGTATTAATTTGTGAATAGTTAGCTTAATGAATTTGTAATCATTTGGTTATTTTATTTATTTTGGACTTCCAATGTTGTTATTTTATAACATTAATTTTTTTAATATTTACTCACTTAACACTAATTGTAGAAAATTCTTTTTCACAAAATTCTGCATAAAAAATTTATCAAAAATATATTAAAATTAAATTTTGAAAATATAATTTATCTTAAAAATAATGTATAAAAATAGTATGTTAAAAAAATGTAATTATTGTGAATTGTATATTTATAAATGAAGAGTGATATAATTGTGAGACCTATTATGAAGTATAAAGAAGAGTATAATGATAATGAGAGATTTTAATAAAAAATTAATGTAGCATGATAATTATTTCTATAATGAGTATAATCATTGTAGATGGGTTGTGTTATGTTTGTGGCATCAATTTAGGAGAGAATTGAAATGAAATATTCGTGAACAATACAGGACGAGGATGTTGCTGTCACGCAAACTTATGGTTTTGGTTGACAATATGGCCCTTTTGTTTCGTATGCTAATATTCAATTTTAGTAAGCCACACACATACTATTTATTTAATCTTGGCTTCTTGTTAGTTGTCACTCACAATCAACCTTCTCATTGGATTTTTTTATATTTTTTATTGGAATTTTTTATATAAGCTTATGAACCAATTCTTTTTCAATCAAATACAGCATATAAGATTAATCACGGGACAGGAACTGATTTGACTCAATGCCGTCAGATGTTGTGTCTGTCAAGAATTTCATATTAAAATTTAACAGCAACAAACAATTTATACCCAGTTGAAAGTTGGCATAAATACTTTTGTGCCTCACGATAAAATGGCCCATTGCACAGTCAACTCAAAAGCTCTGCTGCTCTCTGTATCTTTCTAAAGCTTTTGGGAGCAATAAAAAGAGTTTAGACCGCTTCAGTTTGGTGTCTCGTTTGTGGTTTTAAGTATGTTCAAGATGGGTCCGAGGTACCTTCTTTTCATATCTCTCCAGATTTTTTTTTCTTTCTTTCTCAATCTTTTCTCTTCTTGCTAAGCTTTTTCCTACAATTGGTTCTCTCGGTTAGAATAGGTTATAGTTTTCATGATTGGCTTGATGGTAGTCATCATTTAGTGCATAGTTTCATATTTGTTGAGTACAGCTCATATATCTGTAAATTCTGTTGCCAATGTGAAAACAGAAAAAATGGCTGCATTTCGACGGTCTTGCAGGCCGTGGTATTGAGCAAAGGTTTCTGTTCTTAAACGGGAAAGTGAGGGAAATCGAACTTACCTGTGATCTCTTTTTTTTTTGTTATCTTCTCTCTTCATTGTGATTGCCTACATTTCCATATCAGTAAAAAGTGCAAACTGACAAAAGTTGGAGAGTTATGCACCTATATGCTAGTCAATGCATAATTAATCATAATAATCAACTGGGCCTAGACATGAGCACTTTTAAGCTTTAACAGTGTAGACACGCAATTGTTGAATGTATTTGGTATTTGACGATATGGGTTCTGACCTGAAATTTGTAGCAAACTAGAGGGAAAGGTGGCTCTGATCACTGGAGCAGCTAGTGGCATAGGAAAAGCTACTGCAGCCAAATTCATCAACAGTGGAGCCAAGGTTATAATTGCTGACATTCAACAAGTACATGGCACTGCAACTGCTCAAGAACTTGGGCCGAATGCAACCTTCTTCGCCTGTGATGTAGCTAAAGAATCCGATGTATCAGATGCTGTCGATTTTGCCGTCTCTAAGTATAACAAACTTGACATTATGTACAACAATGCAGGGGTAGCCTGCAGAACTCCTCCGAGTATTGTAGAACTTGATCTTGCAGCATTTGATAGAGTTATGAGCATCAACGTGAGAGGAGTAATGGCGGGAGTAAAACACGCTGCACGTGTGATGATCCCACGAAAAACTGGCTCCATTCTCTGCACAGCCAGTGTGACAGGAGTAATGGGTGGGCTAGCACAGCACACCTACAGCGTGTCGAAGTTCAGTGTTATCGGCATTGTCAAGTCTGTTGCAGCAGAATTGTGCAAGCATGGGATTAGAATAAATTGCTTATCCCCCTTCGCTATTCCAACTCCATTCTCGATGGAAGAATTGAGACAGGTATATCAGGGAGTTGACGATCAATGGATTGTGGAAATGTTGCAGAAAACTGGTGTGTTGCAGGTGGTGAATTGCGAGCCAGATGACATAGCCAATGCTGCATTTTATGTAGCATCCGATGATGCCAAGTACGTAAGTGGGCATAATTTGGTTGTAGATGGAGGCTTTACATCCATCAAGACTCTGGAACTCCCTCTACCAGACCACGTGCGCTTCTAAATTTGTTTATCTTCTCCAACAAAAAGCATCAACATCTTGACCCATTTTCTTGATATCTTTTGTATTTTTCTGCACAAGATTCTAGCTTTTTTCAAGAAAAATCATAACCCATCTTGTATGTTAAGAATTGAATATCTCAATGTTTTCAAATCAAGCAGAATCAAAGTAGCAGAAGCAAAATTGCTAAAACAATGAACAAACATGCTTCTGTTAAAAAGAGATCATCACATTGTTTCATAACCATAGAACATATATCAATAATCATCAAGCCTCAAGGTCTAATGTTCTCTGCAAAATCATGTTAAAAAAAATGTTCTCTGCAAAATCAGATTGACAGCGGCATTGGCCGATGAGAATGCACCGTGAAAGCTGTCTTGATAGGAAATGGATTCCAATTCTTTAGCCATTTTTAAGAGAATGTCACCTAAGTCAGTCCGTCTCTGAAGCAAAGACTCGTAGTATGACTTGGCAGCGACCTTGCTTATTTCAACATTGGTGTCCTCAGGACAGTATTCATCATCCAACCATTTATGCAGTGTAACCCTAAGCCAATTCGATTCATCCAACGCCTTGGACGGGACCAACCAACTGTCGGGCACTCTAAGATCTTCAACCAACGGCGCCCTCTGCTGGTCCAGCTATCCCACACACACTTGGCTATGTCTCCATACATAATCTTGCTCAGCGTCACCAGTAGTCAGTCCACCATGCCTATTGGAACCTCCTACTTAAACAACCTCAATGCCCAGTTCATTATATCCCTGGATGCAATGTGAACCTGCTTCAATTGATCCACAAATTAAGCATTAGTATTAAATTTTAAATCCATCCATA
The DNA here is from genome assembly GCA_948243855.1 of Flueggea neowawraea. NCBI lineage: Eukaryota > Viridiplantae > Streptophyta > Magnoliopsida > Malpighiales > Phyllanthaceae > Flueggea > Flueggea neowawraea. Next base: position 2,327 of record CAODLS012494192.1, on the reverse strand, counting down.
TATCCCATCTTCCATTTCAAAAGCTTGGTAACTTAGTTTTATATATTTGGGTATCCAGAGAAATAGTTTGCCTCAAATGCAGCAGAAAGTAAATAAAAAGAAAGACTGTTTCAGGGCTAGTAGAGGTGAAAATAAGCCAAGAAGCTCAAATGTTTGGCTCCATAAGAGCTGAGATACTAGTTTGCACAACTTACAAACTTGATGTTGATGTCGTCTAAAGAAAGAATTTGTTTTAATTAGATAAATAGATAGTTTTCGTTAAAAAAAAAGAGAGTCAATTTTTTCAAAAAATAGAACCTCTCTCTAATGGGATGAACTCGATCCAAATTTTGAAAGAAACTTGTAATGAGTTTAATTCGATTGGAGAACACTAAATTTTAAACTATCAAATGGACTCCGGTTGTAACTCGAGTTTTCCTTGTTAAATCGAACTTGCTATGAGCACTCATAGCCCTTTCCATTGTCGTCGGTAAATCAAACCACCGTACAGCCCATGACACAAATCAGATCACCGTGATATGATCGTCCCTGCGGTCCAAAAACTTTGGATCAAGCTCATGAGAAAAGCCACATTCATGAGATTTAGGTGACAGTGCCACTTCAACATCCATGAGACCCAGAAATGAGAATCACAGTTACGCAGTCTTTCAATTTGCAAATACTTCGTAGCCATGAATGAATGTTGAATTTGTTCATGGTGTCAGAGTTCTGATCCAAGCTACTAACTCCTGCTAGTTACAATTCCTCGAAATGATTATAACGCATCTTGAATCAAAGAATCTTATCATTACAAAACTTTCTTGTCCAACCGGAACTATCTTCCTACAACGACCATAAATGGCTGCTCTTATGGTTTCACCTTCATTGGGCAATGTGGACAAATCTAATGTACAGGCTCCAATGATCTTCTCCGCCGGGCTCCAATGACATGTATCACATCTCTCTTTGTTTGGAATTTAACAAGGACAATCAATTCAAGGAAAACATCCTTCACCATCACCAATAGCCAAATAGTAGCTCATTAGTAGTCTATTCGTTATCAATAGTATTAAGAGAATTGAGAGTTCGATTTCCAGTAAAAATAAATAAAATTACTTACAAAAAAAGAAAAGTATCCTTCGTCTCTCACTTTCCACCTCAAGCTACACAACATATTGCTTCTCTCTTCTACTTCCAAAAAAAAACAAGGAAAAGTAACAAATCCTTCAAATTGTCCTCGTGAACGAACAAAATGCTTCTATTTCTTTAATCCTTAAACAATGATTGATGAAGAAAATAATAATAATTTGCATCTTTTTGCTTTACCTCCAAGCGGAGAAGTTGTTTATATGATGAATGCACACATCAGGGTAATAAGAAATTAGCATGCAACAAAAAGACAACCTAAGTAAATCTATAATTATGTTTTGGCAGCCAATCTCCATGTGATGGTAACTTGTCTTAGAGCTTCAAAAACAGAATTTTTCATGGACCCAGAAAAGGATATAAGACAGGCAACGTTCATGTGATGAGTTTTTCTTTTGTCAGCAAAAAAGAGAGCTGGGGGCTATCGACAGTGACGTTAGCCTATTAGCGCAGAGATATTCTAGGCCAACCGGGAAGAAGGGTGTGTCTTGAACCCGGGTAGGAGGCACTGTGACAGTGCTCCTTTCCACCAGACCATCTCTTAAGAGGTGTTCATGTGATGAGTTTTTTTTTGTGAGCAAAAAAAGAGAGTCGGGGGCTACCGCTAGTGACGTACCTCTGCTGAGCGTGACCATTGAGACAAATACTCTCAGTCGTAGAATGTTACTTTACTCGGTGGTGATCGAAAAAGACTCACCACAACACCCATTAAGAGCTGACATTAACCTATTAACTCGGAGACATCCAAAGCCAACAAAAAAATGGATGTGTCTCGAATCCGAATGAGAGATACTGAGACAATATTCTTTTTTGCCATAACACCTCCGAAGAGGTTCATGTGATAGTTTGGTTTGATAATTTCATACCATACCAATCTTGTCACTTGCAAAACTTGCAGAGCTGTATTATCAACCCATTTCCCTATGTTCTTTCGCCACGTACGATTCCAGTCCCCACCACCGCTTCCACTCAGTGACTCAGGTACCTTATAAGCCTTAATCATACTCCTCACATTCTCACAATTCCCCTTCTGTTCCTTCTATTGTATCTCTCTCTGTCTCTCTCTCTTTTTTTTTTTGACACATTTATTGATTGAATTCATCATAGGTGAATTGATTTCATCATCATTTGATGGCTTCTTTTTGGTCATTCTTGGCTATGTTTAGGGTCTTTATGGCCTGTTTTCCTTCATTGGGTTCGAC
>CAODLS012494086.1:0-10768 GCA_948243855.1 Flueggea neowawraea | reverse complement strand
AAATCATTGTGCCAAATTTCCTATCAATTTCAACCATCAAGAACACCAAATCAAGCTAAAGATCAAAGTTCAAGCATCATTCTTATACATTCAATTCTAGCATAGAGCTTCATCTGTTGTAAACACTTTGTATACACTTTGAGAGCGTGAGAAATGTTTGTTGTAAGCCTATAGAAAACAACATTGTAGATGTTTGTTTTGAACCTAAGGAAAACAACATTGTGTAGACCTTGGAAGTGTTGAGCCGGAAATCAACCTCGTGTGTTGGCTTTGTTGGATTGAGCCGCAATCAATCACCATTATAGTGGAAATCCTAAGTGGTGAGACTTAGGTAGTAGATGTAGGCAAGGTTGGTCGAACCACTCTAAATTCTTGGTGTTGATTTCTCTCCTCTCATTTCTAGTCGCTTTCGCTATCCATTCCATAGACCAAAAATTCTCCAACATAAGAAACTACCTATTCAGTCCTCTCTCTTAATAACTTCACTTTTGACCCCTAATTCTGTTATAAGTAAACCATGTGTTACTCTCGTAACCCCTTCTAAAATATTCTAAAACCATATAGAACATGTATCAATAATATATGCAATGCCAAATGAATGCGTAACTATGCACGTTATATGCGATGCATGCTCATATGTATGAAATGTTGGTTACGGTCGCGACAAGAACACTCGCAGTGGAAATTTGAACATCGTATATAGCCAAGCATCAAGCCTACAGGAAACTGGGCACTGACTAATGATGGAACATTAAGACATGCAGTGAGTAGAAAAGCTTGCGGGTGCACCAAGCTCTCACTATGGAAGCACGCAAAGAAAGATGACAAAGGTTGTGATGTGGCAATAGAATATAAAGCTCGCAAAAAATCGAGCACTTATTGCAAAACACACATAGTAGAAATTTAAACATCCGTATAGCCAAGCATCAAGCCTACAGGAAACCGAGCGTTGGCTAGTGGCATTAGCAGTGAGACATTAAAGTATAAGAGAATAGTAAGCTTGCTCGTAAGTATGCACACCCATTGTCGACTTGGATAACATCATGCAACATCATGATTAAAAAGCAAGATGACACCTTGGTAAATGCAAACTACCACAACATTGAGATAATAGAATCACTTGGAAAAAAACGACTTTTCTCCCAAAGTGATTAGGAAGCATATATGAGTATGAGGTGCATTAATTGATCCTGAAACAGCTCGAAAGATTGTCATATCATCTTTACCGAAATTGCCATCTCTATCACCTAGAGGAAAGTCCTTGAACACCAGCATAGTGGAGATGATGAACTTTGCTAGGTGGAGTGGAGATGATGAACTCAGCAAGGTGGTGGAGATGATAATCTCTGCAAGGTATAATGAAGATGATAAACTCTACGAGATGGAGCGAAGATGATGAACTTCATAAGGTGGAGTGGAGATGATGAACTCTACGAGGTAGAGTGGAGATGATGAACTTCGTAAGGTGGAGTAGAGATGATGAACTCCGTGAGGTGGTGAACTACGCGAGTTGGTGAACTTCGCAAGGTGGACTGGAGATGATCAACTTCACGTGGTAGAGTGGAGATGATGAACTCTAAGAGATGGTGGAGATGATGAACTCTGCGAGGCGGACGAGAGATGATGAACTCCGTGAGTCGATGAACCCAACAAGTTTGTGGACTCCGCGAAGTGGAGTGGAGATGATTTACTCTGCAAAGTGGTGGAGATGATGAACTCCGTAGGTTGGTGAACTTTGTGACTCTCCACGATGGATACATGGAAACACTTGACACTGTACCATCGACAATATTCATGCATCAATGAATATCAAGCTGAGCACCTGCACTCTTGGGAAACTAGCTACTTATCGAGAAAATAATAAGCATTTCCATAAAAGGCTTGTGTCTGTAATTAACGGCAAAATACATGAACTGAAGACACATCCAATTTTCTACTCTTATCTTTAAAAGAATCCAAAGAAAAGAGTGGGAGCAATTAATAAGGTGTGAATAAAAATCCATTAAGTTCATTCAATTCCAATATGAAACGGGGACGTTATGAACTCGTCATCAATGAGAAACGTTACAAAATGTCAATATTCACTCATTAACTCGGGACCCTATAAATAGACATGAGAGATAACGTCTTGAGGTACGTTCTATTCTCTATACACACTAATACTCTACCAAATTTTTTACTGACTTAAGCGTCGGAGATTCTCCGGGGAAACAATTCGACCTCACCGTGATTTGTATTTTCAGGTTCTAAGGCGACGTTTATGATTTTCAAGTGTTTGTATATTTTTCATTATTGTTGCTCGAGTTTTAAGTCAACAACACAAATAAAAAAATATTAAATAAAAATAGTATATTATATCTCGCTGGTGGTGGTTAACCCGCGAGAAATGGCGCGAAACACTTTCAGCGGAACCAACAAAACTCGTCTGCAGATCATCTTCTAATACTGATTTACGTGGCACTAAATCATTTGCCTGTAGGATCCTACAAACAACAGCCCTGTGACGCCAGTATCTCCAATTTTGTCTCCACATTTTGATAATTTTGCTCCATTTCCTTCCGTCATTCAAATTATTAATTAAGTAAGAAGTAATAAAAATTATAAAAAATAACCCAAACTACCTGAAACCAATTTTTTTTTTAAAAAATCCATAACCTCATAAACAAATTATTGAATTCTCAGAAACAGCTGCAAAAAGCAGAAGGTAATGAAAAAATGGTAATCAAAGACAATCATACCATTCACATCGAAAAATATGCAGGCAAGCGTGTGCCTCTCTATCCCATTTCTTATTTTCCTTTTTTTAATTCCTTAAAAAATGGCAATACTTATTCTTTGATACATTTTCTAGGTGGGTATTGACAAATATTCTTGGTTTCACAAAGGAGGTAACATTTCCTATTTTCTTGATTTTTTTAATTGTTTGATTTATTTGCTTCTGCAATCAATTTAATGATGTTCTTTTCTTTTGGGTTTGTGCTTGCAGCATATTCTTGTAGTATGGATATATGTTTAGACTCACGCACTGAGAAAAAGTTGAGATATTTGGACTACTTCATGCGCAGAATCAATCTTCTAAGACATCATAAGATAATGCCAGTTGTTGTTTTCGATGGTGCTAGTATTCCCAGTAAAGCCGATACTTAGAATGAAAGACACAAGTAAATTTGTTGTTTTATAGAACTACTTAATACTGTGGATTGTACCCCGTTATAGTTTCATCCATAATTTGGGTTTTGATAATTTCATCCCATAATTTGCGACGGGTTTTGATGATTTGGGTTTGGTTTAATTTTAGGAAAAGAAGAGCCAATTTTGAGATGGCAATGGAGGAGTTCAAAGAAGAAAATCTTAATGCTGCTTCTGACCTCTCCCAAGTACCAAAAAAATATCAATTTTTTGTACAATGTTAATTTTTTTTATGCTTTCATTCTTTCCATTACTTCTGGTGGGAGTATGGTGTGATAGTTAGAAAGAAATAATACGGATTTTCCTCATATGATTTTCACAGAAAGATTGCATTTTTATTTATTTGAAGCTTCCAGTAGTTTTGCCAAGTTTTGTTGCGTCACGACTGTTGTTAACATTGATCTGGGAGGTTCTTTCTTTCTCTTTATTATGTTGTTGCGTTCTACTGTTCATATTTGTTACAAAAAGCGGTCTATTCATAATTGGTGAACCGATTCTTATTGATTTAGTTATAAACTGAGACTGCAGACCGAGTCAATTCATAAGTCCAATTGATAAACTTGAATAAGATGGACTCTTATTCTATGTATGAGGATGCATATGACTTACTAATAAAAGAAGGCAGGTTAATTCATTCAGAAAGAGAACTTGCGTTCTTTTCCATTAAAAACAAAAACAGAAAAGGAAACTCTCTACAGAGAGAGACCACTGCCTTTCACCAAGAAGAAGAGAAACGCTCTTCTTTCTTCCCCACAAGTGTCCTGCAGTGATGAAGTGCAGCATCGAGACTGCGAAAGAGACGATCACTCTCGTCGGTGACAGCTCGACCGTGAATTGCCTGCGAGACCAACATCAAAATCGATCAATACCGCCGTTGCCATTGCTGTTCCTGCTGTTCTTCCGCTACAATGAAGGTTAGCGAGTCGAACACGCTCTTGTTGCTGTTAATCGGTTTTGCCGGCAGTGGTTTCTTTCAATATGGTTTATTTTGTTTTCTGCTTTCTCATTTGCTCCTTCCCTCGAATTGCGAAATGTGCAGAGAGCGGTTAGCATTACCCCATTAATGGCACATCAATTGATTAAGGTATGCGGCCTCTGCCTTCCTCGGTTAGCCTATGATGTCCTGTTCTGAAAATTTTGTCCGAATTCCGATGCACCTATCTTTATATGTATTTGAAGCCTATTTCTCATTATGGCTTTCGAGTTTCAAAGTTATAATCAATCATGCACTATTGTTACTATTCAGATATTGAAATCAGAAAATGTTGAATTTGTAGTAAGTTAGCATAATTATCCAGTCTTGCAACAGAAAAGGGCGGTATAGCAGCAGTTATCACAAAGGATAGTGATCTATTGGCATCAAGCTGTAAGAATTTCCTACGGAAACTTTATTTTTTTGGAAATGGAGGTCTACTACTTTCCTGATCACTAGATTATGTTTTGTTTATCAATGTTGCTTGTGAAGTTTTTTTTTGTCATTTTTGTTGCTTTCCTGGTTGCAGACAATCTTTAAAATGGATCAATATGGCAATGGTGAAGAGATGATGTTGGATAATATTTTTAAAGCAGGAAATCACAAACCCTCTTTTCGTTTTTTCGACAAGAACTTATTTACAGGTGAGTAGTAAATGTGTTGTTTGATCGAGTAGTTTTAGAAGGAAGCTGTTCACTGGCCTTTTCTTTCTTGTCAATTATGGACAAACATGTTTTATACAAAGTGTCCATGACGCCATGTGTGTTGAGATAAAAATATAATATTCCTTTAAGTTGAAACTGAGATCATATTGACCTTTTGAGGCATGTGTGTCTTAGCTGGTTGGGATTTCCTTCCTTCTGTTCCTAGAATTGTTGTGAAGGCTCATTCCTTCATCATGAAGTATCGGAACTTGGACTGTGTAAGTATCACATCTGTTTTTGCTTCAAATAGGCAATAAATTTCTTAACATATCTGTTTGAAGATAGAATGAGAATAGAGTTTCTTCTGAGCAGAAATTGCAACAGCACTCTGACAGAGTTTCTGAGACATTTTCAATAGTAAATGTGAAAGTTGATCTTGAAATAGTCCAATTCAAGAAGTGTCTTAGCAGTAATTCCTTTTCGAGAATAAGGTTCAAATGCTTAAAAGTTCTTTCTGCTTAAGAAATGAAGATACTAGGAATTGAAGAGTACATGGGGAACTCATTAATTCTTTTACTATCTTACTAAAATTCCATTGCAAGTCCAGTTAACAAGTCCGCGACATTGTATAATTTTCCACCCTTGCAGTACAGTTTGAAGCTTCTTAATTTTTTCTAAATCTTGAAGCATATATTTGCATTCATGTTCTTTCATGATACTTTTAAATGTGACTTGACACTGATTAAATCTATGGTTTGGTCCTGAGGTTTTATTGAATAAACTCTAAAAAATTTGTTGGCATGACAATTCAGATTTCATTTGATATATTTTGTGGTTCTTACAGGTGTTATCAGTTTTAAAGTTAGAAAAGGGAAGTCAAACGCCTGAAGACTACATCAAATCTTTCAAAGAAGCATTAGTAGTTTTCCAGCATGCCCGGATGTGAGTTCACAAATTCCATTTCTTCTATGATTCATGAAATGATATCATCACTTTCAAAGCTAAACTATTCTAGTAGCTTATTGCCTTGTGTATATTTTTGTGCAAGCTAACCTTTCTCATATCTTATGCAGTTATCATGCTAATTCAAAGAAACTCAAGTGCTTGAAACCGCTTCCACAAAATCTTCTGGAGTTTTTTGATGGGGCTATCTTGACTTCCTTGGACCGTATCCTATTATTAATTTAAATTTTGAGCATTTAAGTTTGGATCCTGAAAAGATATTTAATTTTTTTATGTCTGGAAGTTGTGAAGAATTTTGTTGCATCAACTGAAGTTTCGAAATGGACATTATTAGTTTGTGGGAATAGTAGATTTCTTCTCTTTTTCTGCGTTCGCGGTGAACAGAACTTTTTTGCTAATAGAATTCAAGTGTTTTCTTCTTTCATTTTTTAACACATATTTACTTTTTGGCCATAATAGAGTTTCTCTTTGATTGCTTGAGGAAACAAAAAAAAAAACAACTGTATTTCTATGACATATTTTGCATCAGAACTTTACATTTGTTTAGCTTTATTTTTTGGCATGGGCTACGGTGCTTTTCTGTTAATGTACTTTATGTATCCAGTAACAACATTTTATTCAAAATCCAACGGTTTAAATGCAACTAATATATTAAAATAACAAACCCTGGAGCGTAGATATTTTAATGTGTCAGCTATATTTAAACTGTTGGTTTTTAATTAAAATATTGTTATTAGATTTGAACCCTTAAAAGCACATAAAACATGTAAATTCAAAAGCACCATAGCCTTCACCTTTTTGATCTAAACATGCGATTTTGCAAATACTTAAACATGAATGTTAATGTCTTTCCTTGACTTTGTCAATAATAGAGAAATTGTTCCCTCAATAGCTATTGCAATTGCTGAAAGATACTTGAACCCGATGAACTTGGAGGCCTTTGATTCTCTGCCAAGTTCTAGTCAATAAGGCAGATCCAATTATCATTGACAATTCTTACGAGCTTCAGAAAGAGTTCATTCAGGTACCTAAACAAAAGAAGAGGGCCTTTGACAGCACCACATAAGATACTATAGGTAGGTCTAACATAGATATGCAACTCTAATCAATTCATTTATAATACATGTATTAGTGCCTGTGAATGAAAATGCTTTTGCATATATGTTTGCTTCCTTAATGAAGCTTTAGCACTTCAGAATCTGATATCAAAACCGGAATCTCCTAAAATTGGAAATGGTATAATTTCGGAGATCCTTCCAATGAAGATTCCTCATAATCCCCTTATGATAAAACTTGAAGCACATATAGAGCAGATAAATAGCGGTGCTGAACAACATTGAAATGCGACGGAGGATGAAAGTTCAAAAAATGCTTCTCGGATTAACAAAGTGAAAAATGGTAAATCAAAGAAAGATAGCCCTATGATCCCCTTATGATAAAACTTGCATCTTTTTTTTCTGTGATAGCAAACATATTGTTAATTTTTTGCAATCTTGTTTCCCCTTCCCATTCTTCCACCCCACTCTGCGACACCTTTATGGATTTATGGTACTTTTAAAGTTTCTAGATGGAGCTAAACTAAGCTTTTCTGGTCACTTTTGCATCATCTACATGGTGATACAGTTGATTTTCATGTCACAGGTCACTATCAAAGGTTTTAACAACTAAACTCCAAGGCAAAACCTGTCATCTCTTGTCTGAAATTCTTGCTGAGATTTGGGTTAAAAGGTAACACACCTTTTGTTTAAAATGTCCGAGGATAGTGACACTTGCCACAATGAGAGAAAATATATGTAATCAAGACAAACACACATAAAATATGTTGCTTGAATATTGGCAGCAATTGCAGCAAAACGAGAAGATACAAACTAAAATCAAACACAACTGGTATGTTAATACAATAAGAAGAAAGTAGGAAAAAAAATAACATTGTTACAAACAACCAAATGGCAGTCTGAGCCATAAGCGATCCAACGACTGAAAATAAAACTGCCTCCATTTCCTAAAGAAAATGAAGGAGCCCGTCACAACCCAAAATCCCACTCCAAATCCGTATGCCATGCCCATGTAAAACCACTTAACATCAAGTCCCTCATCATTGTTGCCTTTATCATCTTCCTTGCCATCAATTTCAACTCTCTCATTGCAGCTCTTGCTGAGGGGAGGCCCACAAAGTTTGTTGCCGCTGAATGAAGATGCATCGATACTCTGTAGTTGAGTTCCGGTTGGAATTGTTCCTTCCAAATCATTGTTAGACAAGTCAAGCTGGCTTAAGAAATTCAAACTTGACATGCTTTGAGGGATATCACCAAAGAGTTGGTTTCCACTAAGATCAAGAGATTCAAGTGATCTCATGGCACCTATATCTTGGGGAAATTTCCTAGTCAAAAAATTGTGTGACAAATTTAATGGATGTAATTGTTTGAGCTTGGTGATTTGTAGAGGGACATTTCCCGACAAATTGTTGCGGGAAATATCAATAATTCTCAGCAATTTAAGATTGGCTGTGTATTGACGGATAGCCCTCTTCATCATAATCAACGGAACCTCCACAACCTCCAGAACCTGCGGAATGTCCAGAACCTCCACATATACAGATGCAGTTCGATATGATATGGGATTTTCTGAATAATTGACTGAGATCATGGCAGTGAAGTTATGAATGCATTTGGGTATAGGGCCATAGAAATTGTTGTTTGCCATATCTAAGATTCGCAATGAAGTTAGCTCACAAAGTTCTTCAGGTATGGCCCCACGGAATTTATTTGCACGGAAATTTAGAATTGCCAAATTCTGTAAATTTTTTCCCATCCATGCTGGAATTTCTCCTTCAAATTGATTCTCAGCCAAATCAATGTTAATCAATTTTGTACAGCCACTTAGTGATAAAGGTATATTTCTAGAAAAGCTGTTGTTTCGCAAGTGTAATGATTGAAGGATTTTCAAATCTCCAATTGAGTTTGGAATGCTTCCAGTGAAATTATTGTTGCTCAACTCTATGACATTTAGATATCTCCACTTTGTCCAACAGTCAGGGATCTCACCCAATAAGAAATTATTTCCTAATATGAGAGCGTCCATCTCCATTGTCTCATTCATTTGATGACACAAGAAATGGGATAATGACCCCGACAATGAATTGTTAAAAAGATTGAATCCTACGATGTTGGGGCTAACATAAGGCAAATGGCCTTTGACGTGGTTTGAACTCAAATCAAAAAAATGGAGTGATTGGACATTACTTAAATTTGGAAGCTCTCCCTGGATTTGGTTGTGAGAGAGATTTACAAAAAACAAACTAGATGGGAAGTTCCAGAACCAGCTAGGAATGGTATCCGAAATACTTGAGCATGACATATTCATGTCTACCAAGTACTTTTGTGAAAAAAGCCACTGTGGAAATCGTGGACCCAAATGCCAAGATCCCATATATAGGGTCCTTAATTGAAAAAGAGGAATCCAATTTGAATCTACTAAAAGGCTGAGTTGATTTTCATTTGTTTTAAAGTGCTGTAATTGTGTGAGACCATTAAAATGAGATTCTGAAACAATACATTTAATCGAGTTGTAAGAAATATCAATATACCACAAATATGAAAATTGTCCAATAAAAATTGAAATTGTACCAAATATTGAATTAACATTCAAACCAAGTACTTGTAGCTTTTTGAACGACTCAAGATGAAGATCTTCTAGTTGATCAAAAAGTTGAGTGCCTGTCAACCACAGAGCTTCTATTGATTTAGAAATACAAGAGGACAAGGTTTGGAAGACACGTGCAGTGTGTTGATTCAATTTGATATCTGACAAACCAATCCACCTTAACTTGCAAAGATGTTCTATTGATTTTAGAAATTCTCCATCTACTTGGAAATGGTTATTAGACAAACTAAGAGTATTAAGCATAGTCAAATTAGCAATGGAATCATAGACTTTTCCTTGAAAAGAGTTGTAGCCAAGGCCCAAATGCTCGAGACTTGTAAAACTGTACAGCCAATTCGGTATTAAAGAATTAAAATCATTAAACCTTAAATCTAGGTGCCTAAAAAAGGTCATATTACGAAAACCATTAGGAATTGGACCTTCAAAACTATTATCAGCTAGGGTAATGAAAACTAGATTATTGAGGTTAAAGACCCACTGTGGGATCAAAACGCTATCCAAATGATTAAGACTTAGGTCAAGGACAGAAAGAGATGAGAAATTGACAGACGACACTGAAGGAATGTGTTGAAGGTCACAACCTGACAAGTGTAACTGAGTGAGTAAAGGAAAAGCATTACTTGTCAGTTGTAGCCAGTCTGATGCCTTTAAAAGATTTACAAAGCTCAAGTCGAGGTATTCCAACGAACAAAAATTAGCAAGCCATTGAAGATTCTCCACATGGAGACCACCATATGAGGTCCGCCCAAGGTCAAGAAATTGTAGGTTTGTAAGGTTTCCTATTTGGGGAGGAATTCTTCCACTGAACTCACAATATGCGAGATTGAGATATCTTAAAGTAGTTATGGAACCAATAAATGCAGGAATTTGACTTCCGGTGAAACTATTAAAACTTAGGTCCAAGTGAAACAAATGCTTCAATTTCTGTAAAGAACGATTAATCTTATCTCCTAATCCAAACATGGTGAGTCCAGTGACGTGGTCAGTGGACTTGTCGCAAACGATGCTAGCCCAATTGCAACAATCTCCATTACCACTCCAAGAGCTCAAGCGATTGGAAGAATCATTGAGATCTTTCGTCAACTCTAATAGAGCTTTACACTCAATTTCAATTGTTGAACCAAGGGTGGTTAATATTTGGATCTCTTTGTGTTTTGATGATGAACAAAATTGAGCTTGATACTTGAGTGTTTTAGGATGGTCGTTCTAGCCTAACTCGAGTAAACGAAGAACAAAACTCGAGTTAATATTGCTATCCAGAAGAGCCAAAGTGTTGAAGAAATTCAACTCGAGTTATATAAGATACAACTCGAGTTAATCAGTGGCTAGAAAACTC
>CAODLS012493913.1:0-10528 GCA_948243855.1 Flueggea neowawraea | reverse complement strand
AGTAAACACTCAAAGTAAGTTGCAAAAGAAAGCAAACAAAATATGATAAGATGTTAAGGCTTTTTAGGTTCGACCAAAACTTCTGCTTGTTATATTTATGAAATGGTTCTTTTATGGATTGAGTGTTCTCTCACTAAATTCGTTTAAAACTTGTTTCAAGTTCATTTAACCTATGTCTACATTTATTAGGATGATCCTTAACTAAACTAGACTTATTAGGTTCATTCGAGAATTTTATCGAACACCTTACCTACATAGAATATGTGGTAATTTCAATGCTTGTAGACCTCATTTAATCTTCATTTTTTAATCTTTCACCTAAATTTGTCACTAATATTATTATGGCGATCAAACATAACAATATTCATTCATAATAAGTCATTGAATCAAGTCCAACATAAAGACAAGATATGACATGAAATACATAATACCCATTCATAAATATAACAAATATTCATCAAGAGTCTACATCTCTCAACCCTAACAAAGCGTTTAGGATACCATGATCATGTTCATAAAAGTAAGACAATGAAATACAACACAAATCATGGTGAACAACTATGAAAATAAAAAGAAAAGAGAGAGAATAAGGTGTAGAGAAAGCCTCTCCAGGATGTTTTCGAGAGAAATCCTCAAGCATTGAAGTCCTCTTCTCCTTTCCTTCCAAACCCTAATAATATATTCTTGAAAAAGAGGGAGAGAAAATAGATGTGTTCTTGCAAAAATAAAAATATGTAAAGTGTAAAAGTGTGTGAAAGAGTGAATAAGAGGGGATATTTATACCCATTGACATGTCTTAAAACCCTAGTAAATATGTTGCCAAAAATGCCCCAAGTGTATGCATTTTGTCTACCAAAAAGAGCCCTTGCTGCCATTCACTTTTGTCCCTTTCTATGATGGTCACAACCGTGACATTGGGGAGGTCACGATCGTGGTTGCTCTCTGTTTGGGCTCACGGTCATGATGGCTTGATGGTCACGACCATGACCCTGTTGTGACACCCAAACTCCTTTTGCGCGTCGCCGATCATCACACCCTTTGAGCCACTTTCCTTTGTAAATTCTTCCGTCGATCTTGCAACTTCAAAAGCGTATTTTTCATGCCTTTTTCATCTATTTTCATCCAATTTCATGCATTCCTTATCTCCCTACACAAAACACAAAAAACGTGTAAATGAGTAGATAATCAAGTACGTGTAGGGCGAAAATGCTATACTTTTATACTTGAATTATTATGTAAATTTAGGATACATCAAACTCCCCCACATTTACTTGTTTGCTTGTCTCCAAGAAAACCAATCTCAATTCTGGGAAGAATACAAATTTGAATTGAAAAGGTCAAAGCATTCTTATATCATACAAGTATCTGAATAAAATGATCAAGATAATAAAACCATGCTATTCATCAATTACATGAACTAGATGTTGGCAATAAGAAATGACAATCTTAAGAGTTCAACTATCAAATCTCATAACCTATTGGCATCTCCAAAGTTTATCTCCCACATTTACTAAGATTAAAATAAATTTATCATTTGTTTTAGAGCAAGCTTGACATCATTCATTCATTTCACAACATTAGCGTTTTATTTCAATTTTTCATTCACTTTCTTTTCTTTCATTGCTTTCACTTCTTTTTAGGTGCTATAAACACAGTCAGTAAATTAAGGGTTCAATTTTGTGTTCTTTGGAACTTATTAAGGTTTCCACCATAAAGGAAGTCTTCCTTTTTACGCAAAAGCCATTCATTTGTGATGAGTGTCCCCGGTTAGTTAGAAAATCCCTTATGTAGTACTTTGCATACTCATATCAAAAGGTAGTGGAGTAGATTAAGAACCCTATGTACTTGTCCTGGTTTAGGTTCACTCTCAAAAGTGAAGCGTAATCATTTAATCACACAATAAAAACACTTACACATCAATTAAGCCAAGCCAAGTCTAAATTCTCAAAATTTAATCAATTAAGCACAACCATCTTAGCAAAGTGTTTGCAAATTTTTATTATGCCTCCCCTAATAGACTAAAGTTGTTGATAAATGAACTCTCAACCTTGCCACTTAAACATGACAAATTAAAGTTCAAGTTATCAACAAATAACATACATTCTTCAATTGATCATGTTAAAAGCACACTTAAACACTACAAGATTCCTTCAAATCAATTCAATCCAAATTTTATTCTTCTAAAGTTTGACATATTCTAAAAAAAATCAGCATAATTCAAGCAATCATGAAAAATTTTCAAGCAAAAACCACACACAAACAAAGGCATTTTCCAGCAATTAAACCCAAGCATTCAATAAACCCCTTCCCCACACTTATTTTGAACATTGTCCGCAATGTTCGACAAAATAAATTCGGATCAACAACAACTAAGCAAAAACACGAGATACAAGTTCAATTTCATCTTTAAGCATAAAAGTCAAAGAGACAGGGTTTAGAATGCTTCTCTATTTTTTTTTGCCTTGCTTGCAATTGCACTTCCCTTGAATTCACAACTTCATCTTTTGGGCTGTGAGACAAAAAAGGTTAGCGGACAAATGCATATCTACAAACATGTAAATGGGTGATACTCCTCTTTACCAACCTCAAAATAAAATGCAAAACAATGAAATTTAAAAACATAGTTTAACGTCATTGCAGACAAAAAAGTAGTGTAATGTCTTCGGATGTAAGGATATATCCTCAAGGATCAAATGTCATGGAGTGAATGGTGTGCACTTGATCTCCTTCCATGTAATGTTTGAGGCGTTGACCATTCACAATAAATGGAGCGCTTCCATCACCTTGAATTTCAATGGCTTCGCTAGGATGTACCTTGGTGATCACAAAGGGACCGACCATCTTGCCTTCAACTTGTTTAAAAAAACTTTCAATCTCGAATTGAAAATGATAACATTTTGGCCTTCATGAAACTCTCCCCTTGAAATTTGATTGCCATGCTAAACTTTGGCTCACTCTTTGTAAATTCGAGAGTTTTCATAAGACTCTTGCCTTATGTCCTCTAGCTCATTCAATTGAAGCATCCTCCTTTCTCCTATTTTTTGCAAGTCAAAATTCAATGTCTTAATTGGCCAAAATCCTTTATGCTTAAGTTCAACCGGTAGGTGGCATGCTTTCCTAAATACAACGAGAAATGGAGGCATTCCCAATGGAGTCTTGTAAGCGGTTTTATATGCCCAAAGAGCATCATCAAGTTTTAAAGCCCAATCTCTTTGTGAAACATTCACCGGTTTCTTAATAATTTGTTTAAGCTCCCGATTCGAAATTTCAGATTGGTCATTTGTTTGAGGATGATAAGTAGTAGACATTTTGTGTTTGCATCCATATTTCACCAAGAGAGACGAAAGAAGTGTTTGTTGAAGTGGACTCCATTATCACTTATGATTGCTCTAAGAACTCCAAACCTTGCAAAAATATTCTTCTTAACACACGTCACCATTACTTTGGCCGTATTATTCGATAAAGCAACTGCCTCTACCCATTTTGATACATAATCCACAACCACCAAGATGTATGTGTTACCATGAGAAGGCAAAAATGGTCCAATGAAATCAAGTCCCCAAACATTGAACAATTTCACTTCCAAAATTCCTTGTTGAGGAATCTCTTGTTTCTTGCTAATATTGCCCGTTATTTGGCATTTATCACAAGCCATAACAAGTGTTCGTGCATCTTTGAATAAAGTAGGCCAAAAAAACTGCATTGCAATACCATAGTAGCTGTTTTGTCTGGGCCGTGATGTCCTCCACAAGCCAAAGAGTGACAATGCTCAAGAATTCCCACATGTAATGTTTAGCATCAGTAAAGAATTTCCTCCTTTGATGAAAGGACAATTCTTTAGGCACAATTACCGATGCTAAATAGGTGGCAATGTCAGCATAACAAAGGCTACTTGGAGCGTCAATAACAAATAGCTGCTCATTCGAAAATGCATCACAAATTGGCTCTTCATCATGTTGAAGTGGCTCAATTCTCAACAGGTGATCAGCAACCATGTTCTCACACCCTTTTTGTCTTTAATCTCCAAATCAAACTCTTGTAAAAGAAGTATCCATCGAATCAATCGAGGTTTTGCATCCTTCTTGGCCAACAAATACTTGATTGTGGAGTGGTCAATGTAGACAATTACCTTGGATCCCACCAAATAGGAGCAACATTTTTCAAAGGCATACACAATGGTTGAGAGCTCCTTTTCGGTGGTGGCATAATTCATTTGAGCATCATTGAGCAATTTGCTTACATAGTAAATCACATGAAGTCACTTCTTCTTTCTTTGAACCAACACAACATCAATGGCAAAATCACTTTCGTCACGCATAAGCTCAAATGGCAAGCTCCAATACGGTGTTATCAAAATAAGAACAAATGTCAATTCTTTCCTTAACCTATCAAAGGCTTGCAAACACTCAACATCAAAGTTAAAGGGTGCATCATTCGCAAGTAAGGTGCACAAGGGTTTAGTAATTTTTGAAAAATGTTTAATGAAACGTCTATAAACCCAACATGGCCTAAAAAACTTCTAGCCCCTTTTACCAAAATTGGAGGGGTTAATTTTTCAATTACCTCCACCTTAGCTTTATCAACCTCACATCCTTTAACTAAAATTATATGACCAAGTACAATGCCCTCGTTAGCCATTAAGTCACATTTTTGCCAGTTAAGAATAAAATTAATCTTTTCACATCTTTGTAACACTTTTTTTCAAATTAGCAAGATATGCATCAAATGAACATCCGAAGAATGAGAAATTATCCATGAAATGTTTTATGATATCTTCAATTATATCGGAGAATATTGCCATCACACATATTTGAAAAGTTGTGGGTGCATTACACAAACCAAAGGGCATTCTCCTATATACAAAGGTACCATAGGGACAAGTAAAAGTAGCATTTTCTTGGTCTTCAAATGCTATGGAAATTTGATTGTAACTGGAATAACCATCAAGAAAACAATAATATGCATGACCAGCCAATTTCTCAAGCATTTGATCAATAAATGGCAATGAAAAATGATCTTTACTAGTGGCCGAATTTAATTTTCTATAGTCAATGCACATGCGCTAACTAGTTACAAGTCTAGTGGGAATTAATTCATTTTTATCATTTTTAGAAACAGTAATCTCACCTTTTTTAGGCACAACCTAAACAATGCCATTTGCTATCAGAAATGCTACAAATAATACATGCATCAAGTAGCTTTAATATCTTGGCACGTACTACCTCTTTCATGTTTGGGTTGAGTCGCCTTTGGTGCTCAATTGTTGTCTTGTAGCTATCCTCCATCAATATTCGGTGCATGCATATGGATGGGCTAATGCCTTTGATGTCTGCAATACTCCATGCAATGGTCGATCTATGCTTTCTTAGCACCCTCAAAAGTTTGTTCTCCCCTGCATCACTTAGACAAGATGAAACAATAATAGGAAATGTTGAGGACTCCCCTAGGTAGTCATATCTAAGGTGCGAAGGTAAGGGTTTTTGTTCTACTTGAGGTGGTTTCTCACAAGATGGATTTGGTTTGGTTTTTCCCAACCCTAAGTCTTCAAATATGGTTTTAAAAATGTATCCCTCACCCTCTAACCTCATCACACTATCTTTCAAGTTCAAATCCTCTATTTCTCATGACAAGCTCAAGGCAATGCATGTTTCATAAGAGTCCTCTCTTTGTTTTTCAAATTCTTCACATGCCAATGGTTCAACAACATCAATGATAAAACAAGTCTCATCTAAGGATGGAAATTTCATGGCTTTAAACACATTAAATTCTTGAGTTTCATTACCCACTCTTAAAGTTAATTTACCTTGTTGAACATCAATAAGGGTTGCCCCAGTGGTTAAGAAAGTTCTTCCTAAAATGATTGGGATATTAGAGTCCTCACTCATTTCCAAAACAACGAAATCTATGGGAAAGTAAAATTTACCAACATTTACCAAAACATCTTCAAGCACACCCAAAGGATATCGAATGGATCTATAAGTTGAAAAGAAGTGGTAGATGGCTTGATTTCTCCCATCCTGAGCTTATGAAAAATTAAAAGTGGCATGAGATTGATGGATGCTCCCAAATCGAACAAAGATCTATCAATGCCACAGTCCCAATGACGCATGGTATGGTGAAGCCCTCGGGATCTTTAAGCTTTGGAGGAAGCTTATTTTGGATGACCGCACTACATTCTTCGGTCAAGGCAATGGTTGCATATTCCTCCAACTTCTTTTTGTTAGAAACAATTTCTTTCAAAAATTTTGCATAGTGGGGCATATGAGAAATTTCTTCTATGAAAGGAATTTCATTTGGATTTTCTTGAACATATCCAAATACTTCATGAAGTTATTCTTCTTGGTTTGATTCTTCAATCTTTGTGGAAATGGAATGGGAGGAACATATGCTTTACCTCCTCTTTCTTATTGGAATGGAGCTCTTCATCTCTCTCGCCTTTCTCCTCATCCTTCGTAGTCTCATCAACCATAACCTTTTTGCCTTTGTCTTGCTTCTCCTTTGCCTCCACCTTTGGTTCATCCAACACTTTGCCACTTCTTAATGAAACAACCATAACATTCTCTTTAGGATTGATCTTTGAAGTGCTCGGCAACTTACCCTTTTCACGCTTTACAACTGCCTTGGCTAATTGGCCAACTTGTCTTTCTAAGTTCTAAATGGTGGCTTGTTGAGTTTTCACAATTTAATCTACCTTTCCATCCATCTTTGTCATGTATTGCATAAATATATCTTCAAAGGCTGCCTTCTTCTCTTGAATGTTTTGTTCCGGTGGTAGTAGAGGTTGTTGAAAAGGTGGCCTTGGTTGAAATATTGGTGGTCCCATCGATCTTGGTGGATTGGCGTTTGATTCTTTCCATGAGAAGTTTAGGTGGTTGCACCATCCTAGATTGTAGGTATTTGAAAAATGGATCATTTCTCAGTTGAGGTTTAGGAAATCCACCCATATAGTTAGCTTCTTCAAATCCACCTCGCATTTTTTTTGGTTCATATTGCAATTTGCTTCAGTATGACCAATAGCACCACAAAAAGAACATTGATCCTGAACCATGGCATTGGTATTCAAGATTAGATTCACCTTCCTTGCAATTTCATTTACTTTTGATGCCAAGTTGGATGTGGAAGAAGAAACTTCATGAACTCCCGCTCATCTACCTCTCGCTGCTTTCAGCTGAGAATTGGCCGCAAGCATTTCATAAATATCATATTTCCTTCAACAGTCTTATCACCAAAATAACCTCCTACTGCAGTATCCACTAAAGTTTGATCATGTATAGTCAATCCATCATAGAAAAATTGAATGAGCAAAGCCAATGAGAATTGATGATGAGGACATTGACTTAGAAACATCTTTAACCTCTCTCAAGCTTCCTGGAATGGTTCTCCTTCCATTTGCGAAAATGAACAACTCTTATTCCTTAACTCTACTGTTTTTTAGGGCCAGTAGTACTTCATCATGAATTTCTCATATACTTCCTCTCAAGTGCCAATGATCCTTCAGGAGGATTGATCAACCATGTTTTAGCACGATCTTTCAAAGTGTAGGGAAAACACCACATTGTAAGCTCATAATTTGTTAGACCATGCAATGGAAATGTTTGGATTTTTGTGTAAAACTCTCTAAAAAAGGTAAATGGATCCTTGGATGGTAGTCCATAGGAAAAAGGAAACATCTTGAAGTAGATGTTCTTCAACTCATAGTTTTGAGCTACCGAACTCAAGCAAATGCATGAAGCTGAAGTACTAATCACCGGCCTTTGAATGTCTCTCAAACTTGTTTGCACTGGCATTTGGTTGCCAATGCCATCACCCAGTAATTGGCCCAATCTCACATCATCTTTGTGAGCAACTTGAGGCCTAGGATTTTCAGCCATTCTCTCCTTTCGTCTATTTTCCCGGTTTACCCTTTCAAATCTTTCAATCTCCAGTATTAAATGAATGATCTCTTCCTCCTCTCGATGTGTTCTACCTTCGGCACGTCGAGAATGTCTTAAGAGCATGTATCACCTAAAATTTTGCAAAGGAAACAAACAATTGAGCTAAATATGAATACAAATAAAATGAAAAGAAAAGACCACAATAGACACCTTCCCCATAACGGCGCCAAAAACTTGATTGACTATCCGCAAGCGCAAGGTTATCAATGTAGTTTTCCCTTAGCAGTATCCCTAGGATATCGAATTCACAGGAAAGGTTTACTAATGTAAGCAATGCATGATAAAAAAATAAAATTCCAATAATTGATTTTTTTTTGTATTTTTGAATAAGAAACACCATTGAGATAAAATAAACATTCAAAGTAAGTTACAAAAGGAAGCAAACAATGTATGATAAGATGTTAGAGCTTTTGAGATTTGACTAAGACTTCTACTTGTTATAATTATGAATGGTTTCTTTTATGGATTGAGTGTTCTCTCACTAAATTTGCTTAAAACCTCTTTGAAGTTCATTTAAGTTATGTCTACATTTATTAGGACGGTCCTTTCGGTCTCACCTAAATAAATTAGCCTCATTAGGTTCATTCGAAAATTTCATCGAACACCTTACCTACATAGAATACGTCTATCCTAAGTATGGTAATTCAATGCTTGTAGACCTCATTTAGGATTCATTTTTTGATCCTTCACCTAAATTTGTCAATAATATTATTATGGTGATCAAGCATAACAATATTCATTCATAACAAGTCATTGACTCAAGTCCAACATAAACACAAGATATGACATGAAATACATAATACCCATTCATAAATATAACAAATATCCATGAAGAGTCTACATCTCTCAACCCTAACAAGTTTAGGCTGCTAGGATCATATTCATAAAAGTAAGACAATGAAATACAATACAAATCATAGTGAACAACTATGAAAATAAAGAGAAAAGATAGAGAATAAGATGTAGAGAAAGCCTCTCTAGGTTGTTTTGGACAGAAATCCTCAAGCCTTCGAGTCCTCTTATCCTTTCCTTCCCAACCCTGATCTTCACACACTTTGAGCCACTTTCCTTCGTGGATTCTTCCATCGATCTTTCAAATTCGAAAACATATTTTCCGTGCCTTTTTCATCTCTTTTTTCATCCCATTTTATTCATTCCTTATCTCTATACTCAAAACACAAAAGGTGTGTAAATTCACCGATAATCAAGTACATGTAGGGAAAAAATGTTATACTTTTATACTTGAATTATTATGTAAATTTAGGATTCATCAAGCGACTATCTGCTCGAATAGATTGGACCCTAAATAGACCTTTAACCCCTCAACCCCATACACCATTACCTAACTCTAAACTAACAAAAGCTAAGAGAGGTCACTTGTCAAGTTCTCACCCTTATCTACTGCTAAACCTTTTCCCAGCTAATGAAAGCCAGGAGAAATCACCTACCAATCCCTCATCTCCAACCACCAACACTACCCATCAACGTCTTAGATTCAAATACACAATAAGGTCATCGTCGCAAAAACTAAAACACACATTGCAACTTGCAAAGAGCCATGAACCAATCAATATTGTAAGGATCAAAAACCACCAAAAAAGGAGTGCATGGATAGAATGTTCAATTTGTATATGTTTTTCTAGATAGATATGTTAAATATGTTGTTAGTTTATATCAAATAGAATGATTTTATATGTGCAATGGTTGTCATTTGATTTATGTGCTCATGCATTCATGTTAGACGTAATAAAGGTGTTGTGACCATTATGCTCTTATATTTGCAAATTATATTCACAGTGGGACATATGGGTCAAATTATCATACTAGAGACCTACGGGTCAAATTATCATACTGGAGACCTACGAGTCAGGTTATCACACTAGAGACCTTCAAATCAATTTCATATGGTGTTGACCAGTTAATTGTTATACACAATGACATATAGGAACTCTAGGGTGATACTTGGCATGTTTGGTCAAAACATATACAGTGGACAAGAATGGCACATGCATATACTTGTATAGTATTGTTATTCAATTATCTACTTAGATTACTTCTGTTTTCTTGGGTTTATTATATGACTATTTATACTCATTGAATTGCGATTCATATAGAGAGCAAATATTTTTCTAGATTTTTATTGTTGTTAGATATTTTGGGTTGATTTTGAGCTTAAAGCTACAAATAGTAGCATGAGTAACAGGTTGAACGACTAGTGCTCTAGATTCCATATTCCACAACATATGAATGTAAAGTTAATTGAGTTTCTTTTGCCTTGTATCATAAAACTTTCAAACTTAGTTTAAGATGTTGGACCAAGGGTGGTAAACATTGAGATTTCTCTAAGTTTTGATGATGAACAAACTGCAGAATTTGATCTGAGGAAGATTCACGTATGTGTGTCCAAAGTCACGTACGTGTGTGTGTGTCACGTACGTCGATAAAGTCTCAAGTACGTGAGTTCAACCGTGAACTGAAAAAGAAGCTACTGGAAGATTGGGAGAAGTGATCACACGTACATTTGATAATGTTCACGTACGTCAAAGAATGTCACGTACATGAGAGGTATCCAAAGTACGTGAATTATGATCAGA
>CAODLS012493870.1:0-10469 GCA_948243855.1 Flueggea neowawraea | reverse complement strand
TTTATTAAATTAATTCTGATAAGAGGTTTTAAAATATAATCGGAATATTTTTTGAGCTAAAATATAGAATGATCAAGATAAAACTGAGATGCATCCCAAAAGTTATTTATAGTTGTTTGTTAAACTTTTCGAATAAATTGGAAAGTGTATATTTTTTTTCTTTACATCTGTTTGTGAAAACATATTGGATAACCCTTAAATAACTTATTTTTTGATAGTTTTAGCCGATGAATTTACCTTAAATTATATCTTAAATAACTATTTTGCTTAAATTCTTTGAGAAAAGTGAATTATAACATCTCGATTTCGCATCAATTGGGTAAGCTCTAATACCAATGATGTGAACCCCAAGGACAATGCCTCGAAACCCAACGACAACATATGGTCTCATCCCCAAGAACACCAATATTATGTTCGTTGATAGAAAACCATAACCCAATGGTTGCATGGAGTCCCGAACCAAAGGTATAAAGCCCCGACCCAACGATTATAGAACAACTGCAAACCAAAGATATAAACAAATCCTTGACCCTTTGTTATAAGGAACTCAAACCAAGGATATAAAAGCATTTCATCGGAGAAAACTCACCAACGGTATTCTAAACCATTCAATTGAATAGGTGATTATTATTCCATTGTAATATGATTAAACTTGATTACAATGTATATAATAAGGTTTATATAGGTTTTAGAACAAAATCAAACCCTCAATAAAAAATAAAAACCCAAAAATGTAACAAAACGCCATCCAAATCACATCAAACACAAAGACAAGGTTTACTTTAAAACACGGTTTAGTTACACGATTTGGAGGGCAATCGTGCAAATGCATCAATTCAGTTTTAGAGAAAGACATAATTTAGTACACAATTTACTTAAACTATGTCTTAAAGTGCGTCTTTTAGTTAGGGCTGACAATTTCTGACATGATAACACGATTTGTGAGTATACGATTATGACACGACACAAATGACATGAATTTAATTTTTATAATGTTTATATCATGTATAATGATATGTGATATATAAATAATATGACACGATTACGATATAACTAATATGAATTGCCACCCTCCTAGATTTGCTCATAATTGCCCAAAAAGGCACCATTCGAGTCCTGCAGTTGCATCGTCTCGAACATACATTAAATTAACCAAAGGTTTGGTAGTACCTGAAAACTGAGCACGATTCAAAATCAATTAGTTAACTCAGATTTTAGACAAAAAAAAAAGAAAAGGTTTATGATTTAGTAATTAATTGATGATAAGCGAATCCAGGAAAAGGGAAAAGGGCAAGTTACATATTCAAAGTATCAAAAAAAATTACAATCATATAACACCGACTTTAAATGACAAGTTTTTTCTTAAATTACAAGTATTACCCTGGTTTTTCAAATTAAAAAAATAGACATTGTTATTTTATTTGCATTTTGCTTTTATTCTGTTTTCTTTTTTATTTCTTATTTTAAGTTTGTTTTTATTATATTTTTATTTTTTATTCTCTTTTCATTTAATTTTATTTTTTTAAGACATTAACTCCCTCTCATTCGATTTGATACGGAATGGTTTAGGATTTAAAGTTTAGAAAATAACCATTATTATGCAAACAAACAGAGCTTATAGATCCAAGGGAAGTAATTGGACAAATTCAAATAAAAAAGGAACCAATAGATTAGATTGCCAATCCACAAATGTCCACCATTTGTGTATCGACAAAAAGAAAGGAGAAAAATCAATATACAAATGACCAGAAATTTTGTTTTAGACTAAACTAGTTGGGTTACTGCAAAGTAGGGTGGACGTTTTTATTAAAAAAAGGGGCAAATTCTTTAATAATCTTTGATTTTTGGCGTATTCTCTAAATCAGTTCTAGTGATTAGAAATCAGTTGTTTTGCTAATATTTTAATGTGTCATATCAAATTTGTTGATATAGTAAGTGGTCTCACTAATATTTAAATTTTAAAGAATATTTTAGCCCTCATTTATTCTCATCTCATTCTTTCCTTCATTTCTCTCTCTTCTCCCCTTTGTTTTGCTCTCTCTCTCTCCCCCATTACCACCATCTCTCTATCTCCATCTTCATCTTAACCACCCAAACAGAACCAGCATCTTTCCTACCCAATACCATTATAATGAACTCATGACCAATTTATCTTCATAATTAAAATCGATCCAGTAAATTAAAAATCCACCTAAACCTTTAAACCGACTCATTAAATTAAAACCCACCCAAACTTTAAAATTAACATGTTAAACTAAAAACCACTCAAACATTAAAACCAACTCATTAAACGAAAAATCCTCAAACCAACTCAGTCAAATAAAACCCAATCGAACCACCCTCCCTCCATATCTCGCATCTATGTTTTGGTTTGCTACACATCTCCATTAGAGCATTATAGTGTTTGCGTTATATCTTTCCTACTCTCTCTCTCTCTCTCTCTCTCATAGGAAGAGGCTTGAAGGCAAAGAGTATGGCATAGAGTATGAGAAGGAGACTATACTAAGGGAGAGTTTTCACCAAAAACAAGTATTGAGAGAGCGGGGGAGAACGCATTTGAGATATAGAGAAACAGAGAGTAATTTTGTTTTTAAATTAAAGGGTAATATTTTTTTTGGGTTAATTGAAACTAATGGCATTAAGATTCAGAAAACAAAATGGCTAATTTTCAAATTGTAGGGACTGACTTAGAGAATCCCAAAACTCAGAGACTGCCAAACAAAGTTGCCCAAAAGAATGACATACACAAATAACAAGCAATTATTTATGGGGGAAAAAATCAATACACAAATAACCAGCATTGGCACTGCCATTCAACACAACACAAACGAATAAATGGACAGAATATCTTATCCACAAACAGCCACAACCATACCTCGCCAAACCAAAATCTGCTTCTAATTGTTCGCCTACTCAACACACACATTCCTCAATCTTTCTCCTTACAACACTATGGACTTCCACATCTTCGCTACCAATCTCAACCATTATTACTACAACTGACACATGTCGCCGCCGCCGCCGCCACATCCGACCACGAACTGCCACCTCCTCCACCACCACAACAAACCCACAAATATCTCCGATCTATTCTTCACAGCAGTCTCAATTCTCTTCTTCCTCTCTTCCTCGTCCTCGTCCTCCTGCGCCTCCAAACCCCAAAAACTTCTTTTCCCGTTAAACCCCCGACGATTCTTCAAATTCCCATTTATGTCCCTCCCTAGAAACACACAATCCCACCATTTCCCAACACCGCAGTCCCTCTCCGAGTGGCTGAAGCCACGGTTGCCCTCGGACTCGTTCTCTTCATGGGGAGTGAAACCAGGCACCAAGAACGTTCACAATCTCTGGCTAGAGCTATCCGAAGGAGAAATATCTCTTCTCGACTCAATTCCTCCACTCAGAACTGTCAATGTCGTCACTGTCAGAATCATCAATCCCTCCAATACACTTACCCTTGTAGAATCCCACCAAGAGCTCTCCGACGGCTCCGTCAGGGAGCGACGGAGACCTTTGTCGGAGAAAATGAAGCCGAACGAGACGCCTGAAGCGGCGGTTTTTAGGGCAGTGAAAGAGGAATTGGGATCGGTTGTGGGGAAGGAGAGTGAAAGGATTGTGAGGATTGTTCCTGGGTCGTATAGGGAGAAGGTGGAGGAGAGGAATTCGGTATCGTATCCTGGGTTGCCTGCGAAATATGTGTTGCATTCTTTTGATGTGTGGGTTGAGGGATTGCCGGAGGGCGAGTTTTGCACGGTGGAAGACGATGAGTATGGGAAGTGTGAGGAGGGAGGGACTGCCGATAAAGCTGTGTCTGTTCGAAGGCATTTCTGGAAATGGGTTAGTTCCGATTCGGTTCGATCTTCTTGATATTTAGGCGACATTATGCTTCTTTTTGATTTCATATTGAAATGCTACTTATATGATTGAGTAGAGAAACGAATATTTACTCACTTTACCCTTGTCGATAGGTTGTTTGGAGAGTTGGGAATGGAATGAGATTATTTTTTGTGAATAAAATTTTATTGTTCAGTCACCACCTCCATCTAAGCAGCATACAACCTAAACTGAAATGACATGTATTTTTTCTTGTTTGATCTGAAGGGATTAATATATCGGCTCTAAATAAGTGTTGGAAAATCATTCAAATCAAGGCTTAATTGTCTTCAGAATCCAGAATTGATTTTCCTTTTTTAATTCTGAGATATGCAACTGTGATTCTCATGCAATGGTGGAACTATTTAGTTCAGGATTGCAAGTATGTTTGATTGTTGTTCGGTGGTGTATTTTGTATCTGTCTTGTAGATGTTTCTAACCTGGTGATTATGGCTTAAGAACTTGCTTGTGGTTCTGGAAGCAAAGCTGGACAGGTTTGGACAGGATATGAATGTGGTGGAAGCAGAACCAATATATTAAAACTGGATTGTTGATGACTTTTCGGCTTTATATTATAATTACATGCAGGCATAGTTCTTTTTGTTTTGATGTGTAATGTTTCTTATGTCACTGAGTGAAAAAGTTGTCAAGGTTCTTAAAGAGTCAGAAATTGAACGATTGATTGGCGAAATTGGCATATTCATACATGTATAGACGGTTTTTTCATTCATGTTTTTGGTTGATTTGAGCGGATTAGTTCACTTGTTCGATATCGAGCATGATCATTCTCATTTGAATTGTATGTGTCTACAACTCGTATTTGATTTTTTAATTGCAAATATGCAATAATTTGAGCTGCTTGTGGCCAACTATCTTTTTCTTTTGTATTGTCTCTATGTTGGAAGTTGAAGAACTGCTGTTTTCTCTCATAGCGCCTTGAAAGAATCTGGAATTTGCTATGGTGGTTGTTGCGGCAATGATTTGGAAGGCATGAATTTTGCATTAATAAAATGTTTTCTAATGAGTTGGCCAGGACGTAACTGCAGTTTCAAATTGCTTTCGGTCTGTCAAATAAGTCAGACAATGTAAGAACCTTTCTTCATCTGCTGCTCATTGTGAATGCTCAAACTTTCAAATTCAACGCCAAGTGTTGTTTGAATGAATACAATTTTTGGGAAAATAATGAACCAGAAGTTCAGTGGCCATGTTCTTGACTAGGTATTGGAAAGGAATGAAACAGAAAGGAATGAAAAGTAATAACCTCATCTTGTTTGAGGATAAAGGATCAAATGAAAAGCAAATTCATACCCACCTTGCTTCTGTGAGGCCAGCCTAGCAGGGGTGATGGGACAGGATGCCACACATATCCGGAGTTAGCTAACTAAGTTGGGAGCCGTATGGGGTGGTCTTTCTAGAAAAAGAAAAAATAAATGGGTAATGAAATATTGTGTTTTAGGAGAATGGAAGAGTTGTTTTTTTTCATGATAAAGAAAATATGAATTTGTTAAAATGAATGAATTTGTTAAATTTCATTTTCATGATAGGTATTTTCGAGAAAATGGTACGAGTTTGTGGAGCAGCCATGGCGCATACTTGGTGGAAAGTAACTGGCTAGCTTTTTCAAATCTTAAAAAGTTCTAGAAATTGTGGCACCAGATTTTTCTCTCTAAATAAAATTTCTGTTTTCTCCGAAAAAAGTAGTGCCAAAGTTTTTGTCTTCATCAACAGTGTTTTGAAACTTCGTTACTGTACAGTTTCTGCATGTATAGCTGTAAATGAACAGAGCAGTGTCACAGAAACAGGAGGGGGGGGGGGAAGAAAATAGTACTTTATTTAGTGCAGCATAATGGGATATATCTAAAGAAGGCTCAGATTAATTCATTCTAGTTATTATGTTTTTTTCTTTTAGTATATTCATTTTGATGCAAACTGAATTCCATAGCATGGTTTAAAGACTCGTCAGAAGAGAGAAAATTGGAAGAGAAAAGATTCCACAAATCTGAATACCAATAGGGACCCAGAAATTATGCAGAAGATGCTGTTTCCTATTTGATTTGGAAATGTTATCCTTATCAAACGAAACTACTAATTTTCTGCTTTTGTTTCGCTTTTTTTCATCTGGGAATCTCATCTGTGTCATCTCAATGGCACACACACACTCACTCACACTCTCTCTCTTAAACAAAGCAAACAAAGGTATTCAACAATCCATCCTCACCCTTCCACTCACCAAAAAGGACCCCAAGAAATCACCCCTTTACTCTCTCCCCTGTTTGTTTGAGCAGATTTTGCTTGCTTCTTAACAATTTGTTATTGGATGGATTGTTGACGGAATATCGGAACTGCATATTCAATATTCAAGCATATTGTATCCCTAAAAATGCATGTCAATCTCTCTAATTTTTCATCATTCTATCTGTCTTTGCAATCTGTTTCGGCAATCTATAACAACCAAACACATCCGTTATCGGATATTCAGTGTTTTTGTTTAATTCCAAGAATATGGGAAGTAAACAATTAACATGACATTACAAAGTAAAACCAGAATCAGGGCCCGAAACAACATGGAGACAAGAATATACACTCGAAAACATTATTCTGACTTGAATCCAAGTATTTGACACTTTATGATGATCATATTCTACAATTACAACAGTATTTAAACAGCGCAGCAAAAACACCAAACCTGATATAAGTTCTTCAGTATTGTTAAAAGAAATGCTATAGGTATATATCTTGATTGATTCAAACGGCGGTAGAGCACTGAGTTGCTTGTTTTGAACTCAAAGGAGCAGTGGGAAGCGTAGGACCAAAAGCCAGAACAGCAACACAATTAACATTAAACCTGTATCTCCCGGAAACCCAAGTTCCAACCTTCCACCTAAGCCTTCCATTACCTCTTAAATTTAAAACCAATTTCCCTGCAGTCTGATCTCTCCCAACTTCATACCCGAAAGACGGCGCCACGGGCAGCCCTGTTCCGACCAGAGATGCTGTCAGCAAGTTGGCATCTTCATGTCCCTGGTAGAAAGGAGGAAGTGAGGTGTCAAAAGTTATTTGCTGGCCTTTATACACTGCATAAATCTGAAGTTGGTCGTAGTAAATGCCGACTTTTTGGTTCGGATTTTTGGAGAATAAGGTGAGTTGTATTGAAGAGTTTATAAGGTTTGGTCTTGATGAGAGATTGAGTTGGTAGATATCAACTTCTTTGAGTGAAAATTGAGGCTTTTCGGGGCGTAGAATTAGCCAAATGAGAAGTACGAGTGCAAGAATTGTGGTGAAAAGTGCAGAAAAGGCAAAGAAGACCTTCTTGTAAAGATTTTCAATGTGTAGTCCTTTATTGGCACAGTGTTTTGGAGATTTTATAGGGACTGGAGACATTTGCAGTGTCGAGAAACAGAGGGAGAGAAGAAAGAGGTGAAGATGTTGAGGAGGTTTACAATGCTAAGGAATGAGAAGTGATGGGGTTAATAAAGACTAAAGAAAGAGCAGCATTATATGATGCAGAAAGCAGCAATCATTCCGCTCTCTTTCGTGCTTTTGACTGACTGATACCACAACAAAATGGCATCTCTCGAACACACTTGTATATAGATCCTATGGTTGTAAAGTATTCTGATTATGTTAAATTTCCGTCTTCACCGTTGCATGAATCTTACAATTTCAAAATGGCTAATTACTCCAAAAGGTGTACTATAATTTTCATGCTATTCTTACCTCTTGAAAATTACACACATAACCTGTTGAACTTAAGCTTATTTGGCGTTTGTTATCCTGAGTTACAGGAATGTTCAAATTGCTCGTTAAAGTTGTAAATTTTGTAATAAAGAAGAACGAGAGTATTGACATGGCATCTTCTGTATTTCTTGGATTGGTATAAACCATAAATATAAATCTAAAATTCACTCTTTAATGCTAAATGGACTAAATAAAACATTTGAATAACTAGTAAATTATACACCCGTGTTGCGTGTATGGTTTTTAATTGAGATAATAAAATGTAATTTTATTGGTGATTAAACATAATAATTATTCATGATAGTAAAATTAGTAAATAATATAACGCATAAATATATCTAAATTTTAGAATTAAAAACAAAAATGAGTAATTCAATTTGTTTGTTTTTTCTTTAAAAAAATTATTATCTGAATAAAATTAGCATATCAAAATAATTAGTTAGTTTACTTGAAGTAATTTAAAATAAAATATTTAATTCTCTAAAAAAATTAATTCTCCATCAATCTATTAATCTTTATTAAAATATTAATTAATTTTTTTTGTTAATGAATGTAGAAAGCTAAGAATATCCTTATACGAGCAAATTAGTTAATTAGGTAATTAATAAGATCAATTAACCAATTTTTGATTAAAATTAATTAGTTATTTAATTATTATTGACCCAAATGACCATCTAAGAGAGATGAATTAGATATTTCAAACTTTAAAAATTTTTCAAAATTTGTTTATAAACTCAGCAAATATTAAATCAATCACCCAAATAAATGAATGAAAAAAAAATATATAGATTAATTAGAAAGAGAATGAATTTGATTTATAGTAGTTTTATCCTTCAAACATACGTTTACTTTTTAAGCATTCTTAAGAGTTTGAATTCAATATGTTTCTTTTTTGAGGGATAAGAAGAAATATCTCCATTTCTCTTGATTTTAAGATACAATGAAGCTTAAAAAAATCCTCTTGCTTGAATTTGAGTGATAAAATTTCTTGCTTGAGTTAGCTCGTCCAGAATCTCCAATTTTCCACTAATTGAGTTACTTAATGAGAACCTAGGGTTTTTTTGTTTTTCTCATAACTGCTGCATGCTGGAGGTGTTTTTAGAAAACATATTGCCCGTGTAAATAATTTATATGGCTCGATTAAAATGTACTCATGTATATCATCACTTCTCACTCAAGTAAAGAGTTTGTTATTTGAGTAAAACATCATTGTAAAATTATCTCTCACAATTGTCTCAATTCTTACTCAAGATGTTATTACACGATAACAAAGACTTTTAACTTTAATCTTTTCCAACATGATGCTTTATAGTATAAAGTTTCATTTTGAAATTTAATTGTATTCTCATTATTCAAATCTTAGGTAATGAAATGGACAAAACTTCTTTGTAGATATCTTTTTCAAGCTTTTTGTGTAGTTTTATAATTGGACTTATAATAGGCTTTGTCATTTTTTGGGTTATTAATGTAGACTTAATTAAGCTTCATGCTTAAATTGCAATTATAAATATACTTGTATGCACTCATCAATATTTGATGAAATTTTTTAAATAAATGTATATTTAGAGGGAGGGAAAAAATTAAAATTTACAAATTCAGGGTATGGTGTGGTTAAGTTTAAAGATAAAAATCCTTTTACCCCCTATTTTTTTCTATGGCAAAAACTTTATATATATATATATATA
The DNA here is from genome assembly GCA_948243855.1 of Flueggea neowawraea. NCBI lineage: Eukaryota > Viridiplantae > Streptophyta > Magnoliopsida > Malpighiales > Phyllanthaceae > Flueggea > Flueggea neowawraea. The sequence continues at coordinate 1,173 of CAODLS012493870.1, read as the reverse complement.
TATATATGTGAGTATTTAGGTTCAATTTTGTCTGTCTAAACTATCTATTTTTTAAAATTTGTAAAAGATTTAAGTATTGATAATAATTATTTGATATAATATAATACTATAATATTGTTTATCTAATTTAATTTTTTTATTAGATTTAATATTATGTGATGAATTGTTAATTAAAATTCATTGTAAAATTTTAGTTAAAAAAAATTCAAAATATTTTTAATAGAAAAATTCACAATTTTACTCTGAAATAATAAAAAGAGAAATTATAAACTGGTAGTGAATTAGAATTAAGTGTGTATAATCTATTTATTTGGTTTTCTTTTATCATATATTTATTTGGTTTTTTATCCTTTTATTTAATTTAAGTAAGTGTACAATCTATTTCTTTTTAATCCCTAAACTGAGAACATGTGTAATTGGATTAAATTGATTTGGATTGAAATCTACTAAATTAGACGTAGATAGGTTTATAAAGGGAATTAAACAAAAGATAATTCAGTAATATATAATAGACACTAACTAATTTTTTTCTCATATAACTCATTGTTTTTATTATAAACACTAACAATAATTATTTAGCAAAATTTTGGATATTCAAACATTTATTCTCCAAAACTAAATTAGTTAGTATTTATCATGTATTACTTAATGAAAAAAGCAATAATGGCATTGACAAAATTTAGGAATGCACCTTAAAGAATTGAAATTTATTCATTGTTATTAAACTTTATTAATTGGAATTATCTAGTTAAATAATTGTCTAGTTAATTTATATTGACATTTTAGTTTTATTTATTCTCTACCATAAAACATTTATGATAATTGAAGTAGAATAATATTGTTAATTTACATTCATTTGTATTTTGCATGAAAAAAGGGATTTTTTTTTGTTTTTTGGACTCTTTTGGCATCTCTCCATTCAATGGTTCTTTTAATATATAGTATATTTGTCACAACCCATTCTCAGGACTGTGACCAGCGTACGAAGCGGACCGTCTATGGAAGCCCGGCCTATCTCGCACAAGCCTTCCAGAGGTTTAGAATTACTACCCATCATTTGATTTCCAAAACATTTATTGGAAAACATTTTTTTATAATTAAAACAATTTATATATAACTTAATATATAAATATAAACCAAATGTATACAAACCATATACTCTGGTGAAATCAA
>CAODLS012493302.1:0-13357 GCA_948243855.1 Flueggea neowawraea | reverse complement strand
CTCTTTTGTGCAACCAGGAAGTACACCATTGTGGGTAGAGGTGCAAAAATCGTCACTGCAATAAACCCTCGATGAAGAAGTGGAACTCTTTGGATCATATAGTGTCAATTTTACCTGGTTAAACAATACAGTGCCAAGTTTAGGCTATATATATATTCAAACATGGGGAGAATTTTAGTTCAAGGATTAATAATGCATACACTAAGTTCACTTTTTGTGGGACACTTATTGCAGTTGATGCAGTCTACCCATAGAAGGTCGCTTCCGGTATCAACCTGTACGTAGTAGTCCTTTGAAGGATTCCCCAGCCCAATTTTTGCAAAGTAAAGGCTAAACCAATGGAGCAAGTAAACCATGTAAGCTCTCCACAAATGGAATATGAAAATATTAGTGTTAAAAATGCAAGAATTAGTATTCTTCTTTCTTTCACTTTCCTCAAATTTCTCACAAACCAAAAGAAAAGAATCATGAAGATGAAAAAAATAAAATAAAATAAGAAGCACATTGACCATATATTTCTCATGGATCTAAAATAAGCTAAATTGCTAATTAGCAGGAATAAAAGGAAATTAAAGCGCTAAAAAAAAACAGGGACTGATCCAAAGCCAATTCCATAATACCAATTAAGAAAGCAACAATGAGAAAACAGAGAGAATCAAAGATATATCTTCAAAATGGATCTAAAAAATTGGAACCAATCACAAAATCACGTAAGCAAAAATCAACAAGACATCTTTTGCAGAAAGTAATAATTATCACTGGACAAAAGCTCACGCCTCGGGCGTGTTTGGTTGACGTCAGAATGTGGAACAAGTATAACTTCTTAAAAAATTAATTTTTTTTAATTAATTGAATAAAAACATTAAACTTAACAGAAAATCAACTGTTTATTTTTTTTTTAACTTTAAAAAATAACTTTCTGAACCATCAGAAAATCTAACTTCATTAATATCAATAATATATATTAATGAATGTATTTTTAAAATATTATTTATTCATAAATTTTTATTTTTTTAAATTTATAAAATATTTTATAAATAAATTTTTAATTATTTTATATAGATCAATTTTTATAAAAATTACAAAAAATATTTTATATTTTTATGATTTTCAAAATATATTATATTATAAAATATTTTTATTTAATTAAATAAATTAATTTTTGTCAATTTTTTTAAAAAATAATTTTTATTATAGAATTGTATGAACTATTAATTATAATTTTATTTCTCTAAAAATATATATTTTATTTAATAAAAATAAATATTTTTTAATTTTTTTATATTATTAATTTAAATATAATTAATAATAATATTATTATTATTTGATATATTATTTATTATTATTTTTATAAAATTTGATAAAATTAATATTATAAATATTTATAGTATAATTTTTTAAAAATATAATTATTAATTAAATATAAAATATTAATTTTTAAAAAAATATTTTTTTAATTAAATATAATTAATATATACTTCTCGAATAATAATTTTTTAAAAAATTATTTCTCAAAAAATTGGACTAAGCAAATCATCAAACCTTTCCATCAAACATCAATTCCTGCATGAGAAAAAATCTATCTTTTGCAAAAATAGCATGATAAACAAATTATGAGTACAGATATTGAAACGGACCCAGCTTCAGCAGGATTGCCACTGCCAGTTAAAGGAAGATCGACGGCGGAGAAAATTTGACTATGTCAGCGAGCATCGTGAGCTTTGAATGCACTCAAGCTGCGTTCTCCGCCGGCGAATTTATGTTGAACCTCAAACGCAAAGTTGCCATAACAGAAAGAAACAAAACCCAGCTGGATCACCGCCAGCACCGTTAACGACGCCTTAAATCTCCTCCGATCCATCGCCGTTGCCGACCTCTATTACGAATATCGGGATCTCCGAGGGAGTCGAATAAATTTTGTTTTTATCTAAACAATTAGAATGCGGCGGCGGTGGAGAGAGAGAAATGGAGAAGAATGAAGGAAGAGGAGAAATCCCGCGAGTCCAATGGCAAGAGACGAGTATATATGTATGAAATGATGTATATAATAATTAATATAGTTAGAAGAAGTTTAGTGAAAACTCTTAAAAAGAATTTTTATTAATAATTTAAATTATTTAATTATTTAATTTGAGATAATTATTTAATTGTAATTTTAAAAATTATTAATTTTGAATATAGTTATTTAATTTAATTATTAATTATTTAATTTTAATTAATTATTTAATTTTATGATAAATTAAATAATTATAAATGTTATTTAATTATTATTAAAATTATTTAATTTAAATCTTAATTATTTAATTTATTAAAAGATTTCTCAAAAACTCCTTTTCTCATCATAGTACCACGAAGCTTTGGTATTTTCTTTTCTTTTCTCTTCTTTGATTTTTCTTTTTTTATGTTTATGGTCGTCTTTCTATTTCTTCCGTGTGTCTCTGTCTAGACTCTAGAGGAGAGGCACATGAGTGGTGTAAAATTCATCTTCTATTATATCTTAAACCAATTATCTATAGCATTTATATGATACGTACGCATCAACATTATTGATTCAAAAAACGTTATTGATTCAAAATAAGATTTTAAACTAAAAAAGAAGATGATAATCCGATTCGTTTTAGAGACACTAATTGATCCTATTCTTGATTTCCATTATAGCAGCAGTTGGAAATTAAAATTTTTATCATGATTAAAGTGCACTACTGTTGGCGCTTAATTTTTATGCATGACAGAAAAAAATCAGTCAACTGAAGAAGAAATCAAACGAATTGATCACGACACACAGCACAAGAAACACAGTGGTGCCACCTAGGAATAATAAATTACTTATAAAAAAATAAAAACAAATTACAGGTTTATGAAAACTAAAGAATAAAAAAAAAATTCGACGTTATTTTAATATGTTTAATATTATTGATCATATATTTGTAATCTAATGTTATAAAAATCATTTGAGTACTAAAAGATTCAGAATGTGATAGGTTTATAATATAAAAAAAGTTCATTTAATAATTCTTTTTATCATCATCCAACTACGAGCACTGATCTTTGGAAAATCTTTTAAATCATACAAACTCTCCAAATTCTTTGCAATCCGGCGAGGTGGACATGATTGGGGTAAATCTGAACATTTTGAGATCTCTAATTTTATCTTGAAATATAGAGATGTAAAAGTACTTCTAATATTGATATAACATGGGAATAAAAGACTCATTAATATGTTAAATGTCAAGAATGTAACTGAAAAATGTTACTCGAGTAAGCCATTTGGTTACTCGAGTAAGTCATGCTTTGGGTCGTGTTTCTAGATAGCTCAACCCGAATTATCAAGAGTTGCTACTCAAGTTAGCCATGCCTAACTCGAGTAATGCCTTCTCTAACTCAAGTTAGAGCTGAGGTCTATATATACCTCACTTAACTTCATTCGGCTCTCACTCTCGTTTATTACACAAATCACTCTCATTGCGTCCAGGAGTCATTTCCATTGGTTCTCCTTCGTTCTAGATCATTCATTGAGGTAAGATTGAGCTTCCAAACTCTTCTTTACTTCATTTTCATCATTCTTGCAAGAATGTTCATATTAGGGTTTTGAACAATTGTTCATAGGTTATTATTGGTGTTGTTTCTGTAAGTATGGTCGTTAGGGGTTGCTAGATCATGCCTTTGGGGGTCTAAAACACTTAGAGATAGCTGAGATTCATGGGAATCGAGGATGGTTATAAATGGGTTTGAACCATTTCGGTTTGGCTCGATTTTGGATGATTTTGAGTTGTTTTGATGGTTTAGACCATAGATTCGTGTTCATGGGTTATTTAGGGCCAATGTGGGTGTTTGTAATCGATTTCTTTCGGTTGAATTGAGTTGGTCAATTTTTAGAAAATCTTGGGATGTTACTTACTCGAGTAAGTATTTAGCTAACTCAAGTAAGCCAAATGGTGGATAACTCGAGTTAATGCCTTGGATAACTCGAGTAAATCATGAGCTGGATAACTCGAGTAAGCACTTTGGCTAATTCGAGTTAGTCATGTTTCTGAGGGACCAAAATGTGTCATTTTGGTAATTTTGCATATTTGCAATTTCTAAAATGGGTCGGGCTCCCACAGACAGTTCACCTCCTACGCCGGTCACGGGCTTGCAATGGGTCATGACAAAGGTGGTATCAGAGCCCTAGGTTTCATAAGTCTAGGGTCGATATGGAGCTTATGTATCTTTGATTGAGTCACTATGATTTGCTTCTGTATACCCTTTAACCTTTGACTTGGTACTGTGGCAATCATTTGCAATTACATTGCATATTCGATTTTGTTTAATTGCATGTAGCTATGGATCAACGTTGTGGTAAAGGTCGCGGTAGAGGTCGAGGGAGGCCTAGGCGTGTGCCTGTCGATGCCATCTCTCATTTTATCGCTGATTAGCGTGGTGCGAACAATGTGCCAGAGGTTGCTGCTCCAGCACCTCAGCATCAGCCCAAGCCTCAGCAGCAGCCAAAATGGCAGATGGATGCATTTGAGCGCTTTACCCAGGTTCTCATGCGGGTAAAGGCTATGTTAGCCAATCAGGTTACCGGAGGTCAGGTAGTTTCGCCAGTAGCGGCAACACCAGTTCCTCCACCTCAGCCTGAGGCAGTTGTTCCACCAGCCCCGATTGTAGCTTCTCAAGCATCAAAGACAGATGATGAGTCTCGCCTTAGCAGATTCTTAAAGCTCAGTCTGCCAAGATTTATAGAGGGCGATGGAAGAAGATCTCAAGATATTCACCTTCAATGTTGAGAGGTGTTTTGATGTGATGGAGCTCACAGATGATACTACGAAGATTAGACTTGCCACATTCTTGTTCAATGGCCGAGCAGCCAGATGTTGCCAGGATATTGGATCACATAGAGCTGTTATGTGGGATGAGTTCAAGTATGAGCTTACTCTGTCTGTCCTTCCCCGGAGGGTGTGGAATAAGAAGGCAGACCAGTTTATCGAGTTTGAGCAGGAACTCGGTATGTCAGTGACTCAGTATGAGGATCGATTCCACGAGTTGAGTTGATATGCTCCGCTGGAGGCATGAAGTGAGGAGGCCTTGGAATGAAAGTTCCTGAATGGATTGCTAACCAAGATCAGTAGAGTGGTGGCGACCCAGAACTATAATACCTTATCGTAGATTGTAGAGGTTGCGAGAGGTATGGAGTACCAGGACGATCGACGCCTGAGGGAGCCCAAGAGGGCTAAAACAAAGAGTTCATCTAGAGGCCAATGGGGCCGGGGACAGAGCAATCATCCTGAGCAGAGGTGTAGACATTCCTATGGAGGCCAGAGGTAAAGTTTAAGTTCTCAGACTGCGAGTGTGGCACTGCCAGCTAGGCACACTAGGGGATATAGTTTTAGAGGCCCACCCCCGTCTTGTGAGACGTGTGGGAAGTGACACCCAGAAGTTTGGGCAAATGTGGTATGCCTTTGCTTTCGTTGTTGGCAGTCGAGGTACAAGGTGGCTAAGTGTCCCTTGAAGCATGGTACTGGATCACATACAGTGCAGTCAGTGTTTGGAGCTGCAGTTACTGCTAGCACCAGAGCTGACAGAGGTTTTGATAGAGGAGTGGAAGGTTCAGGGAGCTGCATTAATTTTGGGCATGGTTCAGACCGTGGTCAGATCAGTCATAACAGTTCTGTTGTAGGAGAGCAGACCATAGTGTATCATTTGACTCGCCAAGAGGCTCAGACCTCCAATGGTACAGTAACTAGTACGTTATCCATTTTTGGTTCTTCTGTATATGTTTTATTTGATTCTAGTGCATCTCATTGATTCATCACGCCATATTTTATTGAGCATGCTGGGTTAGTGGTGCAACCACTAGTCAGTTTGTTAGATGTTTCGTCACCTCTAGGTAGCAAGATTATAATTGATTATGAGGTTCAGGATTGCGTGATTGCCATTATGGGGTACGAGTTAAGTGTCGATCTTACCATATTGGATATGGGAGAGTATGATGCGATACTCGGTATGGATTGGCTTTCGACTTGGCATGGTATCTTGGATTATTTTACCAAGAGAGTATGTTTTCGACCACCTGGCCAAACAAAGTTCTATTATCAGGGTGATCGAGATAGTGTGGTTCGAGGTTATGTATCAGCAGTTAGAGCTGAGAAGATAATTCGTCGAGGTTACGAGGCGTATTTGCCTTTTGTGCTCACTGAACCGCAGAGTTCAGAGTTGAGACTAGACGATGTACCAGTGGTGCGGGAGTTTTTTGATGTGTTTCCTAAGGATTTACTGAGACTTTCATCAGAGCACAAAATTGAGTTTGTTCTTGAGGTTTAGTCTGGTACCAATCCTATATCGATTCCATCGTATTAGTCTTGCAGACTTTGAGAGAACATCAGTTTTATGATAAGTTCTCAAAGTGTTATTTTTGACTTGATCAAGCGGCATTTCTTGGACACGTAGTGTCTATAGATGAGATTATGGTAGACTGGAAGAAGGTAAATGCAGTACTCCATTGGTAGAGACCTAAGACCGCTACTGAGATTTGAAGTTTTCTTAGTTTGGCTAGTTATTATAAGAGGTTTATCCAACATTTTTCTAGGATAGCAGCTCTTATGACTCGATTGTCTTAGAAGAGAGTTAAATTTGTTTGGTCCAATAGATGTGAGGACAATTTCCAGAATTTGAAGGAGTGTTTGATGAGTGCGCCTATGTTAGTTTTGCCATCAGGCTTTGGAGATTTCACTTTGTTTTGCGATGCATCTAGAGTAGGTCTAGGTTGTGTATTGATGTAACATGGCAAGATAATTGCCTATGCATCGAGACAGCTTAAGAGACACAAGCAAAATTATCTCACTCATGATTTGGAGTTAGCGGTAGTAGTGTTCGCACTCAATATTTGGCGACACTATTTGTGCATAGAGACTTTTGAGATATTCATAGATCATAAGAGTTTGAAATATATTTTTGAACAACGTGATCTGAACTTAAGGCTGAGGCGTTGGCTAGAGCTGTTAAATGATTATGATTGTACCATATCATATCATCTTGGCAAGGCTGACGTGGTTGCCGATGCCTTAAGTAGAAATTCGATGGGAAGTTAGCTCACATTTAAGTTAAGAAACTACCATCAGTGCCAGAGTGGCAGAGTTTGATGAGGAATGGAGTTGCATTCCAATTTGATGATTCTGGATCATTGTTTGGTCACGTTGAGGCGAGGTCTGTATTGTTAGATCGAATCCGAGAATCTCAGAAGGAGGATACTGAGATTCAGGGTTTTATCGAAAAGGTTAAGGCATCTGAGGTGTCGGGTTTCAGTATTAATGATTCAAGAGTCCTTCGGTTTGGTTTAGTTTGGTTTGAGGTTGTGCATACCATCTTCAAGTGGTTTACGTAAGCAAATTATGACCGAAAGTCATAGTTTTGGTTATTCGGTTCACCCAGGATACAATAAGATGTATCAGGATATTGTGAGTCCTATTGGTGGCTAGGAATGAAGAAGGATACAAATGAATTTGTTAGTCGATGTTTGAATTTTTAGCAGGCTAAATTCGAGCATCAGAGTCCTTCTGGTTTGCTTCAGTAGATGCATCTTTCGAAGTGGAAGTAGGATCGTATCACGATGGACTTTGTAGTTGGATTACTAAGGACATCATTAGGATATGATTCTATTTGGGTCATCGTGGACCGATTGACCATGTTCGCTCATTCTTTGTCTATCAAGACGATATATGGAGCATCTCGATTGACAAAATTATATGTAGATCAGTTTGTATGTCTTCATGGTATGCCTGTTTCTATAGTGTCTGGCAGAGGTCCTTAGTTCACCTCACAGTTTTGGCGTAAACTGTAAGAAGATTTTGATACTCGATTGGATTTCAACACAACTTTTCATCCGTAGACTAATGGTCAGTCAGAGTGTACAATTCAAACTCTTGAGGATATGTTGAGAGCATACGTTATGGATTTTTTTGGGAGTTGGGATTCCTATTTGCCATTGGTAGAGTTTGCATACAATAATTCAAACTCAAGTATTGAGATGGCGCCGTACGAAGCTCTATATGGTAGGAATGTAGATCTCTTTTATGTTGGCCCGAGTTTAGAGAGAGGGCCCTTGGGGTCAGATATTATTTTGGAGACTACTATGAAGGTCAGACTGATTCAGTAGCAGATTCAGACTGCTCATAGTCGTCAAAAGTGTTACACTGAACCTAAGCGTAAACATTTGTAATTTGTAGTTGGTGACCATTATTCCAGAAAGTATCACCTATGAAAGGTGTTATGAGATTTGGGAAGAAGGGCATGTTGAGCCCGAGGTACATTAGTCTAGTTGAGATTATCGGCTGAGTTGGAGCAGTGGCATATGAGCTAGCGTTACCGCCTCAGTTTGCTTCTATTCATCCAGTGTTTCATGTTTCGCTTCTAAGGAGGTATGTTCCTAATCCGTCTCACTTTGCAGGCAGTTGAGCTCAGATCTGATTTGTCATATGATGAGGTTCTGATAAGGATCATTAACCGTTAGGTCAAGAGACTTTGGAACAAAGAGATTGCTTCTGTGAAAATAATTTAGAGGCATCATTCTGTCGAAGAGGCCACTTAGGAGGCCGAGGATGATATGACGTATATATATCTGCATTTATTTGACTCTGCTGAACCATAGGTTTGTAAAACTGATTTCTTTCTTTGCATTATTGCATTGCGCGTCTACATGTATGTACGTTGACCGTGTGTTGGTTACACACCGTCTACGTTTTGCGGCTGTTGGCCGAGTTTTTGATTTGGGTTTTGTTTGGGAGATCCAGAGTTGGTCTCAGATTTGTTTTGTTTCAAAATTCGAGGACGAATTTCTTTTAGGGGGGAAGTATGTAATAACCGTCTATTTCTGATCGAATTTCCTATAGTGTTTCAGTCAGTTTTGTTTTGATCTTGGTTGTTGAAGTGTTGTGTGAGTGATTAGTGAATTTTAGTGGGATTACTTGAGTAAGCTTTATGTGTTACTCGAGTAAGATGACCCACAGATAACTTGAGTTAGCTTTGGGGTAACTCGAGTAAGAGGAGGTGCATGTTACTTGAGTAAGTCATTTGGTTACTCGAGTAAGCTGTGCTTTGGGTCATGTTTCTGGGTAGCTCAACTCGAGTTATCAAGAGTTGCTACTCGAGTTAGCCATGCCTAACTCGAGTAATGCTTCCTCTAACTCTAGTTAGAGCTGAGGTTTATATATATACCTCACCCAACTTCATTCGGCTCTTACTCTCATTTCTCACTCAAATCACTCTCATTGCGTCTAAGAGTCATTTCTGTTGGTTCTCCTTCTCTCCAAATCATTCCTTGAGATAAAATTGAGCTTCCAAACTCTTCTTTACTTCATTTTCATCATTCTTGCAAGAACGTTCATATTAGGGTTTTGAAAAATCATGGGCTGGATAACTCAAGTAAGCATTTTGGCTAACTCGAGTTAGCCATGATTCTGAGGGACCAAAATATGTCATTTTGGTAATTTTGCATATTTGCAATTTGTGAGAGTTTGTGGACTTTTTTGGGGATTATTACTGTTTGGAAAAACTAGTTAGCTATCCTAGAATAGTTTGAGGACTATTTTGTGATTTTTCAAGTATCGGGACTAGAATGTAATTTTACACTGGTTGAGGACCAAACTGTAATTTTATGTAGATTTGGATTTTGGATCTAGAGTGATAGATTATCATTCGATATGGATCATTTGAGATATTTGAGAGTTCGCATTTGCATTTGCAAGTCATGCACTTGGTATTTTCACAATACCGCATTTTGATTTGATTCTAATATATTTGCTGATATATATTTGTTTGTTCAGCTTTCTGTTCTTGCCCGAGAGAGTGAAGCTTGACAGGTGTTTGCACTTAGACTTCTAGGTGAGTGAATAACAACTTCAGACACATAGGTTTTGTCTCGAATTGTACATGTTTTAGCTATGCTGAACATATTCTAAAATGAACTAATCTAAGGATTGGCTAAGGATACACTGATTATGCATTAATAATCAAAACTCTGTTTTGAACTGATATATGTTTATTATATATATCTTCTCTGTGATTTTGATTTTGCTTTGTCTTCTTTGCTTCATATTATATTAGTATGTTTTTGTTTTCTGATATAGGACATCTACTGTTACAGGGTAAAACGTGACATTTGGTATACCAATGATCTAATAAATCCCAACTACCAGGGTTATTGGTAACCATGTGTTGTGATCCAACACATGATTTGATATTTATTGTGGCAAAGGCCACATACTCTATTATTAGTGCCTGATGCACTCTTCTGATTTGGTCCCATATATCTATATATATGTTTTGACTTTGAAAATGAAAATCTATTTTGTACGCTTCTGTGTATGTGATTGCTTTTGCGAACCTTGCAAAATGATTTTGAAAGACTATTACATACATACATACATACATACATACATACATATATATATATATATATACCTGATTGTGGTAGTTTTGAACTGTTTTCAAAACAATTTTTTGAGGCACATATGAGGCGATTTGAAGTGTTATTCCTCAGTGGGTTCTGACCCCCTTTGTTCCTTAGTTTATGTGATTCTTATTGGACAGGTTCACAGATTTTGGCTTCGACAACTGTTCAACATCCAGATACCATTGATGCATCTTTTGGTTAGTGATGCCCTTTTGTCCCGGCTCATCTTTTATTTTTGTTAGAGCTCTGCATCAGGATGTAGTTGAGTGACTGGGTTGCCATTTTGGCTTTTGAGTTATGTTCCACTGATTTTCGCATTTATAACCTTTTAATATATATATATTTATATATATTTGATTTCTTGTAAAATCTTATATGATTTATTATGTTTTCGTATATTAAACGTTTTAACAAATATTTTATTAATCTGATAGTTTGGATAATATGTTCTGATCTCTGAGGCTTGTACGAGATGGATCGGACTCCCACAGACGGTTCACCACGTACGCCGGTCACGGGCTTGCAATGGATCGTGACACGCACGGGCACATCCAGAACTACGAGGCCATCATAATGCTTCATGGATGGGACAACACTATCTTGTGCCACATGTTTCCAATAACGCTGAAGGAACATGATCGTTCATGGTTCAATGGAATGAATGAGGCTTCATTTTCTTGCTTCGACCAACTGAGGAAGGAGTTCATCAATGCCTTTATCATAAACGACAAACGAAAGAAGGATGCCACATACCTAAGACAGAGTGAGAAGGAGACTCTACGACTATCACGACCCATTGTGAGCCTTTGACCGACGTACAATGTGAACGGTCTGTAGGAGCCCGGCCCATCTCGCACAAGCCTCAGAGATTAGAACATATTACCCAAACGATTCAGATTATAAAACATTTAATAATAGAAAACATAGTAAATCAAATATATAAAAATAAATATATATCAAAAGTAATAATACGGAACACAGCGGAAGTCTCAAAACAAAAGCTAAAGTGGCAACCCTTTAGCTTATCATTAGCCAATCCTTAGATTAGTTCATTTTCCAAAATTTGTGTTATGAACAACAGAAAACATATACAGATCAAGACACAACCTATGTGTCTGAAGTTGTTATTCACTCACTTGGAAGTTCAAGTGCAAAACACCCGTCAAGCCCCACTCATCGGTGGCTAGTCTCTCAGGCACGAACAGGAAGCTGAACCGAACAAACATATATCGATAGATATTTCAGAAGAAAAATCAAATGTGGTATTGTGGCAATACCAGATGCATGAAGTGCAAATGCAGATGTAGACCCTCGAAAGATTCCAAATGATCCGTACCGAATGATAATCTATAACTCTGGATCCAAAATACATAATCTGCATAAAATTAGAGTTTGGTCACTGACTAGTGCAAAATTATGTTCTAGTCCCTAGGACTTAAAAAATTACAAAATAGTCCTCCAACTATACTAGGATAACTAACTTTTTCAAGTAGTCAGAATCTCCAAATGAGTCCCCGAACTCTCAGAAATTGACAATATGCAAATTGTAAAAAATGACACACTTTGGTGCCTCAGAACCATGACTAACTCGAGTTATTCATATTTCTTACTCGAGTTATCCAGACCCTGATATACTCGAGTTAGACAAGAAGCTAACTTGAGTTATACACAACATGGCTTACTCTAGTTGGTCAAAGGCTTACTCGAGTTATCCACTGATGAACACATATTCATATGTATTTATGTGCATCAATTTATATTGTTTTGAATACGAATTGAGCGTTTGTCATTAGTTTTGGTACTTCTACGCTTTATATTGTGTTTTTCAGGTAAATTGATGATGTCTTGACGAAACGAAGGAAAACAAGTTAAACGGGGCTTCAACGATGACATTTGAGGCATTGGGAGTGAGACACGATCTTGGAATGATAAGACACGCCCGTGGGAAGCTTGAGGAAGCAAAACCGTGAAAAACTGGACACACACGGACAGGAATCTTCCGTCCACGGCCGTGGGATAAACCGTGTAACCCACTAGAACTTGACAACAAAGGGACACAGACAGAAATTTAGACACACGGTCAGAGTTGTGTTGGACACAGACACAAAGTTGTGTCCGTGTAGATGAAACAGCCAAGACACAGACATTTTTATGACAAACAGACATGAGAGGCCTGGACACGGACAAAAATCGTGTTCGTGTCTCATAGCAAGGCGCATAATTGAAGGGATTTTGCATGCACACGGACGGGACAGCTTGGGCACGGTCGTGCCCGTACCCGTGTCTTATTCCAGACGCCCTAAATCGCCTATTTAAGTGGGTTTCGACATTCATTCAAAGGAGATCCGACTTAGAGATAGAAAGACACATCTTTAGAGGCCAGAGAACGTGGGAACAAAGGAGAACATCATTGGGCATCAAGAACAAAGGGATTTTGCAAAGAATTGGAGGATTCAATCATGGATTTTCCTTCTCTCTCTAGATTTCTCTTTGATCTTGTTGTATATCTCTCTATCGTTATGAACTAATTATTTTGTGTACCTAGATGTGATGGACCCTAGGCAGATTATGTGATGTTGAATTATGTTATTCATTCAATTGATTTATGGATTGTGACTCAATTATGATTTATATTGCATATTGTTGAATTGATTGTTGCTAGCCTTTCGATTCCAATATTGTTTCGTGCTTGTGCAATTGAGAGATTCTGTGTATGATAGAGTGTTCATAATTGAGAGGAATTGCATGCAAACCTAGAGATATGTCAACATAAATCCTCCGGATTAGGGTCAAACCTAATAGAGAAATTCATATAGCAGTGTGTTAAAGCAGCGATAGGGGTTTTAATTAGGAAGAGATTTCGGTTAATCAACCTAGTCGTTAGGCATTAGCTAACTCGAGAGAGAGGTTAATATACCTTAGGAATTT